>MU733301.1:123424-138529 GCA_026770625.1 Nicotiana glauca
CCCACATCACATTGGATGTACTCATGAGGCAAAACATTATCTCGAACGGCCACTTATGGCATAAATTGTGTACAAAGCCTTTAAGGCACTTTATTATTGAGGTCATTTATGAAAATCAAAGTCGATGCTCATTTCATGATTTGTTTCATATTTTCTCATGTCATAGGCATCACCAAGTACAATTATAATTCCAATTCTCGGTACCTTGGCCACACTCTATTTTCCAAATTCATTCAATTTATCTCAAACATCTTTATATATTACCAACAACTAGACGTAATTAATCAAATACATTTAGCACATAAAAACAATTAGGAGAATCAACTATAACGAGGGTTCTCACACAATTTGGCATACCAATCTAAGTTTAAACTTGAGTTAAAGTCTAAGCATTTCAACACATGGTTCATATTCTTCTCACATTCTTAAATTCCCAAGGATATCATATTGAACACATTGAGACATACCTTTCACTTATATATTTTTCAACACAAATTCATATGAAGTAATAATCAATACATCAATCAAATTTCGGTATTAACAACATTTGCATGAACACCAAAGGAGCTCAATTTCTAAGAAGATGGGGTTTTAGCCATACATACCTCAAAGAACTTTTCCTTAAGTTACTACAACGTTTCGAAAATTCTAGCAATCCCAATCTACTTGAAACATAGCAAAATTAGACATAAATCAGGAAGGTATTCTTGGTCTCAGCTCATTGGAGCATTTTATCAAACACTAGTTGAGCTTCTTGATTACAAATCCCATTTTTCAAGTTTTTCCTCCATTTCCCCAACAAAATATTCACTTAATTATGTTCAATAATCTCCCCTTAAACCTAATGTTGATATGCATGTAAGGAATCCATTCTTATACTTATGAATCACCTCCCTAATTACTCCTTATAGCTAATAATAGAAATAAGAGCTAGGGTGATGAAATCTTACCTCTTGGGATGAAGATCTAGGGCCTTCACTTGATTATCTTCAAGGAATTAGCAAGATTTTATGGAGAAATTTGATGGGAAAAACTTTCCCTCTCTAAAACCCCTCTCTCTCACTCTAGAAATGTTCAGAAAAATGCTCAAAATGAACTATAGCACCTAATATATCGATAGGTGGTCGGGTTTAGAAATTAAAAAAAATAACCCCACGATGTCGGTTCTGCTATAGCAGAATGGACCGCAGAATCGTTATGCGGTCCGCAGAATGCTTTGCAGAATCGACGCCCAAAACTGGGCTACACTAGCCCATTCTGCGGCCAAAATGAGACCGCAGAGTGAGAAATGCGATACATTCTGCAGTCGCAGAATTGACACAGGATATCATTTTCCAGCCTTTGGTAATTTGACTATAATTTCGCGTAGGAATGTCCAAATGACGAACGGTTTGAAGCTTTGGAAACTAGACTCAAAGTCTTTCATTTGATATACTATTCACCACATAAAACCTTATACATAATTATATATGCTCGTTTAAAGTAGAGCCTTGTGCGAATCCATTTGGAATATTGGCCTGTTACGAAAATTTTCCCATTTGGCATACACTTAGGCTTCCATTTGGACCTCACATCACTTACCATAAGACTTATACTCATATTTACCAAGTCTAATTGATGTACACCATGTTAATACCACATAAAACATTATAATTAGCCTACGTGGCACCACGAAACCCTAAGTTACTTAGCAAAATTTTTCGGGGCCTTACACTTATCTTTAAACTCGCATTCTTTTAAGACCTTAAGTGTGTTTGAGACGTGCTAATTATATGTTTACTTGTGAGGGATCTGTGAGCCTCTTATTTTCTTTTGTTTGATTTCTTTATGTGCAGTCCTACTTGTTGTATATGTCGCCTAGCATTTTATCCTTTAAACCTAAGCGTTAAGCCTAGTCCTTACCTTGTAGGAATAGTGGCCTTAAATACCCTCTAGGTCCTATAGTACGGGCCGGGTAGTAGCACGCAATAAGCATTCATGACCAATCCACACGTTTAAATAACCTTACAGAGTGGGAAGGGTAGAATATGGATATGATGACCTGTGCGATAATATCTCATGTAGCCCCTCTTTAGAGGAGTGATTACTGGGTATTGCGTTGACGTGATCCATATTAATCAAAAACTTAGGACCCCCTACCTTTTACTTTTTTTTTTTTTTTTTAGAATTGTTTAAATCTTTTCCATAAAATTCCTGCCCCCTTTACCTTTACTCAACTTTCAACTTACCTGCAATATTGTATGCAAATCCATTCTATTTGAGCCTTTAATCGCCTACTTGCAGTCTTTATGTGGAATTATCTAGTATGCTTGTTTGCATTTAAAGTCACAAAATAGCATGGCCGGGAACCACACTAGTGGATCTTGAGGGGTGTCTAACACCTTTCCCTCTAGATAATTTCTAGCCCTTACCCGAACTCTGGTTTTCAAATTCAAAACCCTTAGTGTCCTAATGCACTTAATCATTAGGTGGAGACTCTTCAAATCCAAAAACCCAATTCCTAAATGGGAATAGAGTTGAAAATCAGCATATGTGTGCCCACATATAGGGCAAAATACCATTTAAATTCTAGAAAATAGTTTTCAGAATAAAGAACGAGATTGAAAACCTAGGAAATCAGTATTAATTGAGGAAATAATCCCATAAATTGAGGAAGCAATTCGAAATCAATACCAAACCATAAGAAAAATATGCAGAATCACAATATAAGGAAAGTATCACAGTATCAAAGAGGGCTTGCACTAATCATATAAAATCCTCATGTAAATAATCAGAGAAACCCTAAGTGAAGAAAACGAATCATATAAAATCCTCATGTAAATAATCAGATAAAGAGCACGGAACTCAGAGAAGAACTCAGAAAAATACCCAATCACACAAATAATATAAACACGAACATATAAAGCTAGGGTTTCATCAGACTTTAAGAAAAAATGTTTAAAAATAGTACTGAGAGTCATGAATTAACACTCAAAATTAGAAAATAAAGTGATTTTAAAAAGGGGTTTAGAAACCCTAGTTTCAAAAAGGGAACAAAAACGTTTAAAACTTGAGCCATCATAAAGATCGAGTAAAGAGTAATGTAAAACATAAAGGCATGAGTTAAAATTGTTAAAAAATACAGAGGTTCAAGAGGTTTGGGTCGATATTAGGGTTTCGTAAGAAACCAGTGAGAAGTAAGAGAAACCTGGCTGCGAAACTCAAGGATAATGGTGTTTATAGCACCATCGAACCAAAACCCATCAGAGAAAGGCTAGAAACAATCTCAAGCGAAGCTTCAGTGACCGTCTTGTATGGCGAAGATCCATAGGGTCTCAAGGATGGAGAGAACTGGTGAGAGAAGGCTTCACGGCACCTGATGGTCGAAAGAGGCGAGGCTGGAGGTGGCCGGAGAGAGGGTAAAAGCCATTGGAGAAGAACCAGAAGGTTATAGAGAGAAGGATGAGAGGAAGAGACAGGATAGGGAGAGAGAGGGGTCTTGAGAAATGAGGTTTCAAAGGGGGTAGGTTAGAATTTAATTAAAGAAAAGTGATTTGGGCCGTTGATCTTATTTGATCAATGGCTCAGATTAAATCGGAGTTGGGCTGGGTTATATTAGGGATTGCGCTGGGGCAAATTTAATTGGGTATTGGGTCAACTAAATCTGATGGGGGTGTGGTTAAATTGGCTAAAATTGAAACAATAAAGGGCTATTTGTTAAATAGCCAATTTTTCTCCTTTATTTTTTTATAAAATAGTTAAAATGATTTTATAAACAAACTAAAGGTACTGAACTAATTAATAACATATAAATTCTAATCTAAAAATACTGGAAATGATTCTATAGTTATAAAATGTTGTTAATTGTAATATAGGGTATAATTGCAATTTATGCAATTCAACTTAGAAAATACCAAATAAATTTGTAAAAATATGACTGGTATGTTCGGATTAAATTCCATGCTCCAAACCAATGTCGTTATTACTACTTCAGTGTGTCCTATTCCTAATTGTTTTCTACTTATCCTTCTGATGTGCAACATGTGATTGATTCTTGGTTTACCTGTTGATTCTTGCATGCTCATGACTACTGCTTGATCGTAATCTTACCTGTTATGACTACATGCTGTTACTATTTAACTTTATGCCTAAATATGACTAATTCAAAGTCTCTTTAAACTCTTTTGATTTTGTGTACCATGCTTAGTAAGTTTGTATTAAGTCTCTGTATCCTTTGGATGTTTATGTGATCTATTTGTCCCCTTTGCCCATTATCCTTGTGTGCATCTCTCCAACTTTGTGTAAACTCTTTAAATTACCAACTTTCCTCTCCTGCACTTCACATTACTCTTAGAGAATAGGTTCTACCCCCTTCATGTGAGCATTGCTTTGGGTACCTCTGAGTACTTACTGAACTTTGACACACAAGGCTATAATCCTACACTGCACTTGTCCTTCATTCTGCAAAGTGTTTGGGTGTTGGTATTGGCCTGGGACCCCAGGGAGCTTTGCCACACCCAGACCATGGCAAAGGTTGTGAAACTCGAAAGGAGTGAAGTTGGAAGACTGGGCCTGATTGAAGGCTCCCTATATAATAACTTCTTATTTTTGTTCTTTATTACTGTAATTTAGATATTATTGGTTTGTAATAATTTTTAAACGAACGATTGGGGGCTGAATAGTGAATATGGGGGGGGGGGGATGCACGTTTAGTTTAAACAATGGGTAGAAAACATGGTTATATGTTTTATTTACCAATTTTCGCTCGAGGTCTCAAATCATATCAAACAACTACCATGAATCGAACTATGAACTTCCAAGTCTTCCAACTTTGAAAACTCATGCCGAAACCAATCAAATCATCCCAAAATGACGCCAAATTCTGTAGACAAGTCCCAAATGACAAGACAGCGCTATTTCAGGGTTATGTGGGCACGAGGTGATGAGAGTCCGTACGTAGCTACTATTAAGCAGGTTCTCTATCTGGTTCTTTACAACAATTTTGTTAAATCATCAAAACATAAGAATCATAAGATTAAGTAAAACTCATCTGATCCTATAGGCCTGCTTTCTAAACCGTATTGATAAAAGGAGTAGGTTGTTTAAACTGATTCAGAACAGTACGAGTCAAACTGATTTTTAACTAAATTAGTTTTAGGTCCTATAGGCATGATTTCTATTATAACTGATTTTATTCCTACAAACATGGTATCTAAGTATTCAAGGATAATTTTGGTTCTATAGGCATGATATCTAATTGAACATGAAATGGAGTAGGCATGATTTATTTGATCACAGCAAAATTCCTATAGGAATGATCTCTATAAAAATATTGATATTAACCTTATAGGCATGAAGTCTAACTTCCAAGATGATTTTAACCTTGTGGGCATAATGCCTGATTATAGCCATTGGATCTTATAGGCATGATGTCTAAGGGTGGAAGTAAACATGAAGAATTTGTTAGACAGATCCTATAGGTAGGATATCTAAGTGTGGAAGTAAAATATGCAGAATTTATTAAACAGATCCTATAGGCAAGATATCTAAGTGTGGGAGTAAAACATGCAGAATTTATTAAACAGATCCTATAGGTAGGATATCTACCCTTAAACATGCATAATCGCCCCATCCCTTTTTACTAGCCAGCCCTCATATTCGTTACAAATTATTACAGACCAAATACTTGAATTACAAAAGAAGTTAAGAAGTAAGAAATTACAACCAAAAGAAGCCTGATCTTGACTTCCTATCTGAGTTATATAATTAATCACTTCAGATGCTCATGGTGTTCAAAGCCTTTCTCATACCTGGGTGTGTCAAAGTTCCCTAAGGGTCTCAAGGGACCCCGGGCAGTGCTTACACCCAGATTTGCATAAAAAGACAAGAATGAGTGCAGAGTGGAAGGGCCAACCCTTATGTGTAGAAATTCATAGGGAGCTCAAGGGTCCCAAGGAAAGTCTCACACAAGAGGGGCAGAAGCTACGTTCTAAGAATGTAGTGGATATGCAGGCATAGTTTGATTAAAACTGAGTTGGAAATAGTAAGTATCAAAGGGTGATTTGAAAACAGTAGTAGCAAAGCTCAAAATATATAGAATCAGTAGTTACACAAAGGGGTCGAGTGATTTGGGAAATATATTGTATGAAGCAGGTGACCCCAGTAGGGGTAGGTTTGGTCATTCACAAAAATAGATGATATTGGCCTACCCATAAACCAACAAAAGGAACATAAACACATAGAGGGGATATGGGGTTTGGGATTCATAAATTAGCAAATCACATAACAAGCGATTGACAGAGTACATACATAGGGAAACATTGATCTAAAAGGGGAAGGGGACATATTTCAGAATGCTAGTAATGTAAAAAGACTACAGAAACTTTGGTAGAAATGAGCATGAATGAGAAACTGAAGCATCTTAAAGAAACATATTGTTGTTGAGACTTAAAGAGTAAACTAAGACATACTAGTAGAGTAGGAAAGCGTAGAAAGGTAAAGCAAACAAGCGTCCACAATCTAGCCTTGGCTTTCAGCCGGCTAGATAAAGCAATAGCACAAGTAGTGGTAAAAAAAGAGAGAGTTTTAAGTGTAAGTGTGTGTTTTGAATCAAGTTGTTCGTGTATTTCAAAGAAGAGCGAGTGGGTATTTATAGTTTTGAAAACGAGTAAAGAAAATAAGTTAATCAGTAACGTTTTAACACAAACATGGAAATAATCACCATTAGAATCAATTAACCCAAGTGATCCCCTTTAATTAAGGAATCATTGCTTAACGGGTACTAACATGTTTCAATTAAGGAAAGAAAAAATCAGTTTGGGATAGATTGATTATTTCCATATAAGGGGCAGTCAAATCATGAGGTAAACAATCAAGTCTAAGTACAAAGTAGGCTTATTTTGGGAAAGGATTCAACAAGGAAAAATATCACAGTAAAGGGAAATGAATTAATTAATTTTAAACAGGCGAGTGAAATTAGGGTTCATAAAAGAAAAACTTTTGCAATCAGTCACAAGATCAATCAAGGAAGAAACTTCAGTATATACAAATAGAGTGAATAAAAGCGTCAGACATACGAGGCCAAACACATTGGCAAAAGAGATAACACAAACATGTAGTAGTGGCAGAAACGAGCTAGGATTCAGTAGTAAGGAAAATATTCGAGGCACAGTAGTCAAGTAGGTCAAGTAGTCACATAGAATCGACACTGAAGAAGAGCATTGTATCAGGTAAGGGAAATCAGAAATAAGTAAAGGTCTCACAGGAGTAATAATTGAGAAAACTTCTAAGAAATTTAGGGCTTCAGCAGTAGTCGAGTTTAAGAGATGGCAAGAACTCAAAATCAAACAAGTAAAACAAAGAAAAAAGAGTCAGCAACAAAGAACAAGTACACATTTAACAAACAATTTCGGAACTCGGATAATACTAAAGGAACTGGGGTTTTCTTAACATGCTGAAATAGATAGAAGAACAATATGAGCAAATTGTTTTAAACATAGAAAAATCACAAATAACATTAAGATCAGAGAAGAGATCTTTTAAAAAACATAAAGGAAAACCCTAATCGTAGAAAAAAATAAAGAGTCGTTCTGAAAGAAAAGACAAAGAACCTTTGAGAAACACTTAAAAAGTTCATAGTAAGCACAGATCTAAGATAGATCTGAAAGAAACCGAAAGGTCTTAGAGATTAGGATTTGAGAGAACCAGAAAATTGAGAAAGACTTTGAAAGTTAACAATCTAACCAGAAAAAGTAAAGGCCATGAATGGCCAGAGAAAGGTTGTGGATGGCAGGAGAAAGGGCCATGAACAACAGTTGAGCAAGGACTAGGCTAGATTCCTTCAAGGACCGACCGTGAAACCACAGAAACAAACACCTAGGAGCCATAGGAGGCTGATACACATCTCAAATGACCACGAGGGGCCATGGATTAGGTAGGTATTAGGGTGGATTAGGGTGGGATTAGAGGGCGGCGGCTAGGGTTCAGGTGAGGTTTTAGAAAGAATTGAGAGAAAGAGGAATTAAAGGGCGGCGTTTGGTGAATAATGAGGTAGGTTAAGGAGTCGTTTAAGGTTAAAAAAGAAAAGGGCTAATATTGGTCGTTGATCAAAATGATTAACGACTAGGATTGAAATGGTTAGGTAGGGGATCCGGGTTAGGTTTTTTAATTGAGTTAGGGGTCGGGTTTGAATGGGAATTGGGCCGGAGAAATTGGGTCTGATTTGGGGTTAGATTTAGGCTACAATTGAAATGTAATTGGGCTATTATTTAAATAGACAATTTTCCCTTTTCATATCATAAAACATAGTAAATTAATTTTTGGAAATAAATTGAAAGCACTAAAATGATTTATGATATATAATTGATAAATTTAAAATATAGGATTTAATTTTATAAATATAAAGCACAATTAAATCTTAAAAGAGGCTAATATTACAATTATGCACTTTAACTTTGAAAAATATTAAATAAATTTGTAAAAATATAAAAAAATACATTGGCTATATTTTAGTATAAAAATGAAAATCCAATAGATGATTTACCAAAAATAATAATTTTGGAAATAATTATTGGGGTTTATGGATAAAAAAGGGAAATAAATTGATAAAGAAAAATTTAAAATTATGAAAAAATATAACACTTGAATTATGCTTTTATATATATATATATTATAAAAGTGGAAAACCTTTAAGTTAAAAGTTAAATTACCTTATTACACCAACCGTCCTGAACGGCCAAACCAGCTTTCATGCGAAGGGTTACGACGTTTGGAAACCATTCGTTATTCATTCATATGAATGGGTGTGTATTTTCTTTTGTTCTTTTATAAATCTGATTCTTCCATGTCCAAAGTTCTGTTTTAACATTCACTTCGAATCTTCGATCGTCTTCGTGTCCCTCAGTCGTGAGTTATAAAGTTATCGAGGCCAATCAGACTACACAGTTGAACATATCCATTTTCCAGCGAGAAATTTGTTTCGCTTCTTCACTGTGACGATTTCGGACCAGCAAATACCAATTGTAAAAATATTCTGCCTTCCATAAAGCGAGGAAGAATGGAGCTTGGGTCTTTACTAAGATAGGCCAAGGACATCACCAGCATGACGAGTAAGCTAATAAGTCATGGCTAAGTTATTGTATTTAGGTGCACATATTTTTCTATTCTGATTATATTTCATCTTACCTAAAGATTGTGGGTTTTTGTTGACTTCAAATTATGCTATTTGATTCTTTTATTGACAAACAATTATTTTGATCAACTTTTGGAGAGAATGGTATGTTCAATTATTTTTATGCACATTAATTTTTTTTTTTTTTTACTTAGTGCTTCTACATCTGTTATGTTGCTCTTTAATCCCTTGTGTAGTGGCACAACTGTATTGTGCAGCGGATCATCACCTGATAGTCTTTTATAGTTTTTTGAATATTTTAAATCCTGCTATACATATTGTGATGAAAAGAAAAATGTTAGTTGTGAAAAAGGCATATCCTTGCAAGAAAGATGGTACAATAGTTAAGCAAATTGTGCATAAGAACATAATCATAATCACTTTGCCGACAAAAAGCAATTTCTTGTGTTGGGAGGGGATAATCTAGCAGCATTTGCCATCTAGCCTTCCCTTCACTGGCCCTCCAGCAACCAATTATTAATTATTGTACAAATATAAATAATGAGTAATACATCTAGAGTTATAGAAAGAAGAGTTACAATTTTAAATAGAAGAGAAGCAGTAGAAATTAGTAGATACATATGCATGAATAAAAGTAGGGTGTACAAACAGTATCGAAAAATTGCACCAAATCAAAAAGTAAAATCAACCCGATGAAAAAATTCGATTAGGTTTGATTTGGTATTGAGTAAAAAAATCCGAACCAGACCAACATATAAATATATAATTTTATATATACTTTTAAGAATTTTCATAGAATTTTCTTTAAAAAAACATCTAGAAATATTTGTGATACTCTTATGAGATGTAATATTTAGTTAAATATGAATTGCTCTATTTTTATTAACTTTAAATAATGGGTTATATGATCACTTTCTTATCAAGTGTTAGTGAAATGCGTCAATCTCTTTGTTCTTTCATATTCAAATGTCAAGATCTATTAAATATTTATATCTTTTTCGAATTTGAAGTGGTATTTCAATAATTTAAAATTAAATAGAACATATCATTATATAGGTACCATATTGATTTTTATGTTTAATTATTAAATTTAGTTAATCTTGAAAGTGTACATCAAAGAAAAATTATTGTCAAACGACTACAAAAATAACTATGTGTTACTAAGAAAATTCTCTCTTAAGAATATGTTAAGAGATCACATGTTTGTCAATTTTTTATAATTTTTACTAAAATATATATTTACTTATAAAAATTTTAACAAAATAAAATAATATTCATGTAACAAAAAAAATTCGACAAAATCGAACCAATCCAAACTGATATATATAATTGGTTTGGTTTTGTTTTGATAAAAATCGAACCAACCCGATCATGTACACTCCTAAATAAAAGTAAAAAAAAAATTTGTCAAAGAGATATGATATTAGTTAAGATTAGATATTGTACTGAAGTATCTGATCACTTTAATTGTTTCCTAGATATATTGGTTGGTGTATGTAGTGGTTTATAGTAAAACAATGCTCTTAGGGTGCATTTTATCTCTTTAACATGATTACTGATCTATAATCATAACGTTGAAGAAGCGTGCAGCTTGTGCAGCATAATATTCAACTTCTTCTTCTTCTTCTTCTTCTTCTGTAAATATGAGCATAATATTCAACTCATCATAGAGGGTCATTACTCAACTTCTTTTGTCATCACCAAAATATACAAAGAGGTATCATATGAATTGTATAATCAAAATCAATTAAAGGCTTCCCTAGAAAAGGATCAATTGGTTATGTGGCTCATTATTTTTTCCTTAGTTTTATGTTAAATCTCTTAAAAATATTTATTTTACATGTAAGAAATTTGAAAATAAAGTAGAAGAGCTATATTGAACCAATTGCTAAAAGGAAGCACTACGAGTGAGTAATTAGGCATTTCATCACATTTCGAAGCATTATGGTGTCTATTTTTCAATATTTAGATTAGAATTTAGAACCATAGAGGGAGATTGAGGAATCTGAAATTCCTTCCTCCATCTCAATTTTTCCTTTGGCGTAGAACCTTATCCATGGCACTGCGGTTCACTATTGTAAAATCTCTTTATTCTTCGACATAATAAACGAACATCATTTTTTTTATGCATACCCATCAACTGGAGCATGTGTTTCGATACGTGACGATGAATGGGATTAAGGATTATTTATATCAGGTGGTATTTAAACTTATAATGCAGTTCATTTTCAAAGTTGATGTTGCGTTGCCTCAAACAAAAATGTTCATCATATATGGTTTGAACGATAAATATTTATTTGTTCAATCTTATACACTCGGATTAACTCATAGTGCTATGGCATAATTAAAAGAGGTCAATACATTTGACAAGCCAATTCAGTGTTGTTTTCTCACATGGCCAACTTCATTTTACACTTTTAAGAGGGATATCAATATCGACAACAAGAGTTCTGGTCAGAGCAATTGAAAGTTTGAAACATGTGAAAGGAACATATAGTAGGAATATTGTCTATATGGGAATATTATGCTATATCCACTTTATTACATATTTGTACACCATAAAATTGAAATAAGTAAAAAATTATATTTATTTAATTAAGTTTTATTTGTTTATCTTTTGCATTCATATGATATTCAATCATCTTGATCTCGATAAACAAGTCACATACGATGATGATTCATCTAAACTTGTACTTCATTAATTCACAGATAATTATTTACTGAAATTGCTTCAATAATATTATATTATTTTATAAAATTGTATATTACATTACTCGATATACACGTGCAACGCACGCGCCGAGAGACTAGTATATATATATATATATATATATATATATATATATATATATATATATTCCATTTTGAAGTTATTTTGCATATTGAAAAAATATATAGGGAAATATTAGGTGCCAACGATTTCCCCTCTTTACCCGGTAAGAATGAAAGACTTTTCGGGTAAAGATATGATGACCAATTTTGACTAGGCGAAATGGTTTGAAGAGGTTTAGGCTGCACCTCGGATTCCGAGCTGTCTTGATATCCCTGGATTTATAGGAATCAGGCCATGTTCAGGATCCGTTGGTGGACTATGTTGACGGTTACTTCCCAAGAATGGACGCAATATCTAGGGCTGGGTGATTGGACGACTTACGGGAATGGTTAGGTTTGATATGGCTGTGAGCGCTGCAGTAGAACCGCTCCCGCCGAGACGGTTGTTGCTTGCCGGTTTACCTGCAAATAAGCAATACAAGCATATGTTCTGTGTAAATTTAGACATGATGCAAATTCCCGTTGGACCATGAATGCCGTCTTTGAACGGTTAGGATGACGTCTTTAGACCATGATGTCTTGGGCCACGAAGCGTATAATAAAGGATTCGCAGGCCATGAAATGATGTTCTCGGGCCATGAGGATGGTGCCTCTGAACCATGACGCCTTTGAATGATGATATGCAAAAGATTGAAAAAAGATCCTCGGGCCATAACATGGTGTTCTCGGGCTATGGAGATGGTGCTTCCGAACGATGACACCTTTGGATGAGTTGGCGATATTTCAGCCTATGAAGGATGCAGTAGCATATGGCGATCTTTCAGCTGTGCAATGTGACGATCTTTTAGCCATGCAATATGGCGATCTTTCAGCCTTGCAAGGTGGCGATCTTTTAGCCGTGTAGTGTGGCGATCTTTCAGCCGTGCAATGTGACAATCTTTCAGCCGTGCAATGTGGCGATCTTTTAGCCGTGCAATGTGGCGATCTTTCAGCCGTGCGATATGGATGGAGACAATGTTTAGTCACGGAAGGCAGAATAGTAGCCTTATGCAATGCAATTATAGATAGAGGTAGAGCTTAACCATGGAAGGAAGAATGGTAGCTTTATGTAATGCAGATGGAGATAGAGGTAGAGCTTAACCTCAAAAGGCAGAATGGTAGCCTTATGCAGATTGGAAGGTAGAATGGTAGCCTTATGCAATGCAGATGTAGATAGAGGTAGCGCTTAATCCCGGAAGGTAGAATAGTAGCCTTATGTAAGAAATAAAATAGCAAATGACAGTAGAGTTTCTTAGCTGATAGCAGATTGCGGCGTGGTAAAATTACAGGGAGCATTGTGACATACAGAACATTATGGGTGCATGCTAATAGCAGATATTGGCAAGTGCAATGGTTTGGAGAATCGTATTCTTGAACAATGTTTGTTCTGTAGGCATACAGTATGTTCAATGATTTCGTAATCCTAGTGTCTGCATCCAAAGAAAAATTATGAGTTTTGTAAAGGGGATGGTTAGTTCGTATCCCTAGTGGCTTTGCTTGACTCTTTTTGATTTCATATGATGATACCGTCTGTATCATTAGGATAGCGTTGCTAAACAAAGTAGTCTCAATAATAGACATGCATGATTTTGTAAAAGCATATCATAAATGTATAATTAAAATAGTTTTTAGATGAACAAATGCCTGTGACGTGGTTCGAGATATTGCAACCTCCCCTGCTACGGAATTTTGATGGTCCTCCTTAAAGTTCTGCCCCAGTTTGATGGGTTGATGTTTTTGCTTGCTGCTCGTGCAGCGATTGGCTGAAATTACTTCGAAATTTTGAGGGTCCTCCTCAAAATTCTACCCCAATTTCCAATTTCGGGGGAAATGAAAATTTTATTGAATTGTGACCGAACCCATAGGGCTGCCTAAGTATCTTCTCTTAAACGGGAATCAGGTCAAGCGTAGTTCAATTTACATCATATAGGGAAAACATAAAGATTACACATAGTAACGTTTGACTGCATATGAATTAATCGGCTTTGGCCAAACTTCTCCGTCCATTTTTGCAAGTATGAGGGCTCCTCCTGTCAAAACCCGGTGAACCATGTATGGACTCTGCCGGTTGGGAGAGAACTTCCCTTTGGCTTCATCTTGATGCGGAAAATTTTTCTTTAACACCAGTTGTCCTTGTGAACACTGTCTTGGCTTGACTCTTTCGTTGAAGGCTCTAGACATTCTGTTCTGATAAAGTTGACGGTGGAAAACTGCGTTCATTCTTTTTCCTTCTATAAGATCTAGTTTCTGATAACGACTTTTCACCCACTCTGCGTCATTGAGCTCAACTTCCTGTATGATCCTTAGGGAAGGAATTTCTACTTTGACGGGAATGACGACTTCTGTACCATAAACCAGCATATAGGGGGTTGCCCCGGTTGATGTGCAGACTGTGGTGCGATACCCCAATAGAGCAAATGATAACTTCTCATGCCACTATTTATGCTTTTCTATCATTTTCCTCAATATCTTCTTGATATTCTTGTTGGCGGCTTGTACGGCTCCATTCATTTGAGGCCTGTAGGCTGTGGAATTCCTGTGTCTAATCTTAAAGGTTTCACACATGGCTTTCATCAAGTCACTGTTGAGATTAGAGCCATTATCAGTGATGATTGACTCCGGGATACCGAATCGACAAACAATGTGGTCGCGAACAAAGTCTGTCATGACTTTCTTAGTCATTGCTTTGTAAGATGCTACTTCGACCCACTAGGTGAAATAGTCAATTGCCAGTAGGATAAAACTGTGTCCCTTTGATGAAGCATGCTCGATTGGTCCAATGACATCCAGAGGGGATACGTAGGCAGCCCTATGGGTTCGGTCACATTTTAATAAATATTCCATTTCCCCGATATTGGAACTGGGGCAGAATTTTGAGGAGGACCCTCAAAATTCCGAAGTCAATTTATCAGTCTCTTCATCAGCGCCGACCTAGTAAACTGGGGCAGAATTTTGAGAAGGTCCGTGTTCAGTTATTCAGCAGAGCCGTCAGCAGCACCAGCCCAGTAAACGGGGGCAGAATTTTGAGGAGGACCCTCAAAATTCTGGAACAAGCGAGGTTGTCGTGTCTTGAACCACATTGCAGTTGTTGGTTCATCCAAAATAAAACCGTTTTTCAAATTTATATTTACATTATATTTACTAAATCATGCATAAATATCATTCGCATCGCTGTTGTTTAGCAA
>MU733306.1:0-32515 GCA_026770625.1 Nicotiana glauca
ATTATGGTGTGCTCAAAGAAATAATAGAACTAGAATATACATGTTGGCCATTTAAGAAATTGATACTCTTTAGATTCAAGTGGTTTGACCCAAATCTAACAAGAGGTACAAGAGTACACAATCAATACAACATAATTGAGGTTAATCATACGAGGGAGTATGATCGCTATGATCCTTTCATAATTGCACATAATGTTGGACAAGTGTTTTATGCTCCTTATCCATTGCGGCAGAATAAGCCCAATTGGCGGGTTGTAATAAAAACTAAGCATGTAGGTAGGGTGAAAGTGGAGAATGTGTTAGATGTTGCATATCAAAACGATATCTCCAGTGTTCACCAAATAGCGGACGATCAACTAGAAAATGATTTGGAACATCCTGAACACATATTGGAAGAAGTTGATATAAATGAAGTAACAATTATAGAAAATGAGGACGAAGAATCAACTGATAAAGCTCAAAAAAGTGAGGACGAAGAATTCTCGCACGAGGAACAATACGTCGATGAGCTTTAAAACGTTTTCTTTTAAATAAATCTTATTTTATAGCTAGTTTCTTATATGTTTCAATCTAAATATATATTATATTATGCAGATGTAGGGGTGGGCATATATCGAGTAAAACCGATAACCCGAACCGTTAAATCTTTATTGGATTATCGGTATTAGGTTATTGGGTTAACGGTTCGGTAATGGGTTAAATTTTTCTTATTGGGTTATCGGTTCGGGCTCGGTTTGCATTTTTGTTATTGGGTAAAAACCGATAACCCAATAAGAATAAAATAATTTACTAATTTACCCTTAAGTATATACTAGGATTTTATTTTCCTAATTCTCTCTTCACTCTTCAGTTTTCAGTCGTCTGTCTCTAAGTTCTCATTCTTGTTTCCGCCGCAGCCCCTAAGAGTCAAGACGCAAGACTCACCACCAGTTCTCCGTCAGACACCCGTGCCTCACCAGTTCTTCGCCAGTCACGACGACTCACCACCAATTGAATATTTCTGTTTTAAGGTTTTTGTTTAAGATTTTGTTGTTGTTTTCCTCTCGTCATGTTATTCACGTAATAGACAGGCTTTACACGTTCAGGGGATGTCTCTCCTGAAATAATAAAAGTGTGCTTTGATTCTTCTGCTGAGATTTCTTGTTAGATGAGTAGCAATTTTTTTATATTCAATTTGAGTTAACATAGGTGATTTTGTGCTATATGGTGTTGATCCATGGTGTGTATCAGTAGATACTGCACAGAAGTGGAAGCGTGCTTTTGTTAAGAAACACCAAAAGTTAGCAGTTTACACGTTCTGGCAGTTTGATTTCTTTGTTTTATACATTGCAAAATTTTTTAGTTGTTTTATCTTATCGAGCAAACCGATAACCGAACCGATAACGATATATAACCAATTAACCGATAACCGATAACCGATAATCAATATCTTATCTGTTTGGTTATTGGGTTATGATATTTGTAAACCGATAACCGATATAAAAATCGATAATGTTCAAAACTGAACCGAACCGACCGATGCCCACCCCTATGCAGATGGCAGGTAAGGGTCAAGATAACAATGACCCTACTGGTTCTCGGGGTCGAGAAAAGGCTAGGAGGGAAAAGAGGGGGTAGTTAATAATACTCCCTCTTTTCCATCCTCTACAGATATGCCTATGTCTTATCCTCCACCCCACGGCTATACTAAGCTTCCACAACATCACGAGCCCTACACCTTCATGCAGACACCAGGTCTTTCATCACAGGCCATATGACTATACGTCCGACATACAGTCCAACTGCCTTGCGACCATGTAGATCGCAACCATCTGCATCGCATGGACTGCAGCCATCTGCATCGTATGCATCGTATCCATCCATGTCACAGCCACATGGATCACAACCACTCGGGTCACAACTATTAGTATTACAGCCGCTTGAGGTCCATCTAGCTATGTCGCAGTCACAGGGATCGCAGCGATCTTCATCAGCGACTCCATCTATTTCAAGCCTTCGCCTGCGAGGTAGTAGCTCTGACCCCCATAAACCGTCCACACATGCCTCTGATATATATGCTTCAGACGATGATACTGATGACGACGAGGAGGTGGATTATGATCAATATGGTAGGATCATCATGGTCCCTGAGGGTTATGGGTAAGAGTTATTTTTTATTTTTGCGTTTATTGTTCTGTAAAGTTTTTACTAAGATATTAATGTGTTTTTATTTTTAAATTGCAGGTTCATCCTGAGTAACAAGACTACGAGGATAATCACCAAAGCCATCAGACAGTTTTATGATGGCCCTTATGCGACTTGGACTAATTTCCTATTCTCGCTGAAGGAGCAAATTTTCAATCAATTTAAGGTATAAATATTCTTTTAAGAAGTTTAATAATTTATATTTATGATATTTCTTGTTTAATATTTAACTTTTGAAATACAGAGCAAGAGTCTATGAGAAAACTCTATAGCGTGGAAGTGGTTGCAAATTTTCATCACAAAGCTCGCAAACGATTGTCGCATACTTTCTCCGAAGCTAGAAAGAAGAAAAAGAAGCATGACTGGATACTTCAAAATTTATGGGATGATTTGCAAAGACAATGACTTACCGCAAAGTTCTTAGAGAAGAGCTAACAAGGAAAGAAAGCTCGCGCATCTGAAAAGAGAGGCTCCTTGCACACTGGAGGTGTGATCAACCTAGGGACAATAAAAAGAAGATTGGTACGTAATTGCTTAAATTATTTTAATTTTTAAAGTATATCTATTCAGTGCATTAACTAAATTAATTTATTTTCAGGAAAAGACGTTGGGGAGTCCAATGAACCATGATGATCTATTCAAGAAGATGCATATTGTAAAGAAAAAGAAAGAGACGGATCAAGAAAGATGGGTCGAGGACCAGGCCTCGACTGTATATGTAAGCTTTCACTTTTCTTTAAGTATTTTAATTTACTTTTATATAAATTTTGAAATTCAAATTCAATTCAAATTTTCGTATAGGGTTGCTACCAAACTAAGGTGAAGGAATTCATTTGCACTCAACCGGCTGGTGAATCAGGCGAGCCTGCCCAACCTTCAGACGAGGATGCTGAAAGAATATGGATGGAGTATGTTGGCGGTCCAAAATAGGGGAAGGTATACGGGCTTCTTACTAAAAAGATTTATCGCTATAAGTGTGGAATGCAAGGAATAGGGACTTCCTCGCAAGGTGAGCAACTTAATACAGAGAGCCTCTCTGCTATGCGGGAGACTGTGACAAAGCTTACATCCGAGCTAGAAACGGCCAAGGAAAGAGAAAGGGTTAGAGATGCTCAATTCCTTGGCATGCAAGCTCAGATCAGAACTCTCCTATCTACTGGAGCTTTTCTGTTGCCCCGGTCTCGTGAGTCATCGCTAGAGGCTCGACTTGAACATAAGCGTTCCTTCCTTCCTCCCCAAGATCATTCCTCCCGTCCTCCCCATGTTCGTTCTTCACATCTTCCACAAAAACCTTCTCGATACCGTCTTTTAGATGAAAGTTCATCAGGCGGTGATGATGATATTGTACAAAACACTCCTTGACTTGTATATACTTTGAAATAGAAAAATTGAACCTGTTATGAACTAGTTGTAATAAGTATTAACTTGGTTTTGGATTTTTTAGTTCTATTGAACTTTAATTTGTTAGTTTTAATGTATTTATTGAATTGTGGTGTTGTTGTTGCGTTGTTGTTGTTGTTGTTGTTTATTATTGTTGTTGTTATTGTTGTTGTTGTTGGCATAAAATGCCTATTTAGAAATTTTGGTATGCTAGCAGGTGGTGTAGCTGCCAAAACAGGCATTTTATGCCAAAATTAAAACCCAGAAAACCGACCAAAGTTGGTCGGTATTTAATTTTAAGAAAAAATTCTTCTGATTCGCGACCAAAGTTGGTCGCTTCATCTTTTAAAAAAAATAAAAAATTAATAATTACCGACCAAAGTTGGTCAGCTAATGAACAAGGATTACCCAGATTTCACATTTACCGACCAACTTTGGTCGCTAATTTTTAAATTTTTAAAAATATATATATTTTAATTTACCGACCAACTTTGGTCGCTAATCTTTAAATTTTAATAATTAATAATATAACGTAATTTAGATACACCGACCAATTTTGGTCGGTAAAATTAAATTATTAAAATATGTTACTGACCAAAGTTGGTCGGTATGTGCTTTAAATTACACAGTTCATCCTTTTACCTTTGCAACCAACTTTGATCGGTAATTAGCGACCAACTTTGGTCAGTATACAAAAGTGACCACTAAAATAGCGACCAAACCTATTTGGACGGGTTTTGGTCGGTATTTTGCATAAACAGACCAATGTTGGTCGCTTTTTGTGGTCGCTAAAACCTGAATTTCTAGTAGTGTTTCTTACTGTGGGTAAGTACAAAGAGAGGTGATGATTTTGGAGTTCAGTGGGTTTCTTATGGTGATGATTTTGGGTAAGTACAAAGTGAGGCGATGAATTTGGGTAAGTACAAAGACAAATATAGTTTTCCTTGGAAAAAGGATGAGTATCTTAAATGTAGGAGATTATGTGTAACTGATACCCAATATTTAAATTATGTTTCATTTTCTCCTTATAGTTTTGTATAAAATTAGTAAATATAGGTATATAATGTAATTAATAAGGAACCTAAATAAAGATAGTAAATAGATTTCTATTATAGTATAGTTAGGTAAAATCCCGAAAACAAGCGCTCGCAAATTTATAAATCGTTCGTTCTTTCTCTTCCAACAGGTGACCACCACATATTTGATATGAATATAGTGGCTGATTACGGAGGATACAATGATGATAGACTTTTATATTAGAATAGTGACAGTGCAATAGTGGCGAATTCAGACCTCGAGTAAATTTTTCATATTAACTGAATTCACATTCAAATATTTATAAATATTTAATAATTTTTTCGAACATGTTTACATTATTTTGATAAAATTTACTGGGTTCACGTGAATCCATAGGTGGATCCGCCCCTGAGTGCAAACATATATCATTGTTGGAAAAGTTAATTTGATAAAACAAACAATTTGAAAATTCTATAAAAATGAGATGATATCAAAAATATTTTTGTATATAACAAAATCGAAAAAAGTATTTATATAATATTGCTTCATTTTCATAAAATGAAAAAGTGGAAATAAATCGAAGCACTTCACACAAAGATTCCTCTTTTTATTTGACCCGTAACATGAGTTTCATATAAGAGTTCAAGTTAGTACTGTTTGGATATAAATTTGGTTAAAACTTAAAGAAAGACTTTTGAAGTTGTATTGAAAAATTATATTTGGAAGTTGCATTTTATTTATAAAAAGTTAAAATTTTGTGGGAGAAAAATTTCACTCAGAAACTGTCCTAAACCAAAATTTGAAAACTTAAAAAAAAAATTGATTCAAAAACTGATCATATTTTATGAACAAACAATGTTTTAAAAAAAAATAAAAACAATTTGCCGAAATCTGTGGTCAAACCGGATGCAATGATGGTTTAAAAATATTTATACAATTATGTCAGCTAAAACTTATTGTAGGTCAGTCTACTATAAATATTGATTGGTGAATAAAGGGTAAGTAACGGACTATAATAAGGTAAGATACGCCGTAAAAACTCATTACATGGCATATGGCTTAAATCCAAAAATAAATCAATCTTATATTTAACTTCAGTATTAAGAAATCTTGATTAAGATTTAGCAAGTACGAAAATGTGTAGTAGAATCTGAATACAGAACTCATGAAGCCACTTGGGGCATCGATGAAGATTTTGGTTGACATCATATTTGGATATGATTCCTTTTCCATGTCCATAGTTCTATTACTATGTACTTTGGAACTCAACATGTGGATACCCAGAATAATATCACTTGAAGATTTTGCGTCTGTCTTATTAGTGTTGCATACATAATTAGGTCATTTATGTTGAACACAAAAATAGGGAATGATAATGAACTGTTATTGCGAATGCACACCAAGCATATAATAATACTATTGGTTATAATAGAAGGATTTAAGTGATGTACGTACACTAATGCTATAAAAAATAGTTTATACTATCAATATATTTTAACCTATTATAACATATTAATTACTTTATTTCCAAGTTGCTAATTCTATTTATTATGAGTACTTAGTAGTTACCTGTTGTTAAAATCTTTTAGGTAGAAAAACGACTTTACTATTGTTTTTCAAACTCAAAAAAGAGAGATGGATACATGGTATGACTTATAACCTGTTTGGCCAAGCTTATTTTTGGCCAAAAGTGCTTTTTTTGGGCCAAAAGCTCTTTTGGCCAAAAATTAAGGTGTTTGGCAAAGCTTCTGGAAGGAAAAAAAGTGTTTTTGAAGAGAAGTAGAAGTAGTTTTGGAGAAGCAGAAAAAAGTAGCTTCTCTCCAAAATCACTTTTTTGAGAAGCACTTTTGAGAAAAATACACTTAGAAGCAGTTTTTAACAGCTTGGCCAAATACTAATTGCTGCTCAGAAGTGTTTTTCAAACTAATTAACCAAACACAAATTGTTTCTCACCAAAAGTACTTTTGAGAAAAGCACTTTTGAAAAAAAAGTACTTCTTAAAATAAGTTGATTTTTGCAGCTTGGCCAAACGGGCTATTAGTCAACCAGTCTTCCCGGTCCCCAGAGGGGATTTCTATCACGTGTATTGGGTGAGTTCTTCGAGACTTAAAACAACTAAGCGGGCTTTTGGACATGATAGGAGTGGCAAACGGGGCGGGTTGGATATGATTCGGGTCGAAAATAGGTAATGAAAAAATGGATTAATATCCTACCCGACCCATATTTAATACGGATCAAAAACGAATTAACCGGCGGATAATATAGGTTACCCATATTTTCCATGACTTTTTTTATATGATCATTTTTGGGAGAATTCTTAGTCTCCCTAACTTGAGGAACCCCCAATTTGAGGTTTTACAAATGTAAAAGTTAGACCCGTGGGTTATCCATTGGTTACTCATTGGTTATCCATTTTCTAAATGGATAATATGGTTCTTATCCATATTTGATCCATTTTTAAAAAATTCATTATCCAACCTTTTTTTTAGTGGATAATATGGGTGGTTAACTGTTTTCTTTGAACCATTTTGCTACCCCTAGACATGAGAACTGTAAAATTCTGGATAAAGTGAAAAATAGTATTTGAAAATTAGAGTTTGCGTTTGAAAATAAATACAATTTGGAGTTTTTTTTTTTTGAATTTTTGTGAGTGTTTCGAAGTGAAAATTTTGAAAAACAACTTTTTAGAGTTTTTAAAAATCCAAAATTTTACTTATAAATTTTCATAGCCAAATGCTAATTTCGGAATAAAACGAAAAAAACAATTGGAAAAACTTGTGGCCAAACTGGTTCTAAATGTTTCATCCTTGCTTTCCTCCTTTTTCTAATCTACTTTTACGGAGGAAATAATATATGTTAGGATTTTGCCCTGAATTTCTAATCTATTAGGACTCTCTTTCCTAAAAGAATGGAAAAAGATTCCTGAAATGATTAAATCTCCTTAATATGTCTTATTCTTTTTTTGGAAGACAAGTTTTGCACATCTATAAATTAAGGATCTCTGCTTCTCATAAAGAGCACAAAAAAAATATCTACAATGTAGTCATTAGAGAGTTCTGTTTAAGGAGATATTTTTTTCTCGATAGTTTTTTTTTATATTAGTTTTATCATATGTAGATTAATGACCAGACCATTATAAACCATTATGCTTAGTTTAGTATATTTTTCCTTTGTTGTCTAATTTATCGTCCACCAAACTTTGTATTGTTGAGTCTATATCATACTATATTATAAGCATGAAAACTTTAGTGTGATGTTATTTTACTATAATATCCTTTCAAATTAAAGTTTAAAGACATAATTACTCTTTAAGTTTACCCTCTACATCAGTAAATAAAGCTGAAAATATTGTAGAAATTATAAGCTAAATGGTAATTATATTAAGGGATTCAATGCTAAATATTGCTACAGTGAATGTGGTATCTTTACTATCAAATTGCCTTTTCCTCTTTTCTTTTTCGTAATGTCTCCTTCCCTTTCTATTCTTTGTTCCACTTGCTAAAGGTAAATTTCTATGTTCCATTTCTTTCTGCCAATTGCCCAAGGTAAATTGCTTCATTTTTTTTTGATTTGCATGATCACTTTCATGCTCGGTTATTTTATTTATCTTTATATTTAGTATTCTTCTTTTCTGTTTGATTTTCTCTTCCTCTTGCACTTATCGGGTTTGTTTGTTCTCTTTTCTATTATAACATGGCAGCAGGAACAAGCATAGAAAGATTGATAATCGACATCCTTGCTGTGACGATCCAAAGGGTCATCACCCGTTTTCTTATCCATTCTATGCTTCCGAGGCCTTAAAAACCACATTTATAGTTGCCTCGATTTGTGTGCACAGTTTGGGCGCGTAGCCGGAAAGCTTAAATGTGAAACTGTGTGAAAAATGCTAAGTTTTGGTATTAAAATGAATAAATTTGACTTCGATCAATATTTTAGATAAACGGATCCAGACCCGTAATTTGACTGTCCTGGAGGGTCCGTAGGAAAATATGGGACGTGGGCGTATGCCCGGAATCGAATTCCGAGGTCCCAAGCCCGAGAAATGATTTTTTGAGTTAAATTATTTTTTTGAAATTATTAAGAAAAATTTGAAATAAAAATGGGTTAGAACGTGTTGGTATCGGGCCCGTATTTTAGTTCCGGCGCTCGGTACAGGTCTTATATGTTATTTAAGATGTTTTTCTAAATTTTGGTTGAAATCGAACATCGTTTGACGTGTTTCAGACTTAAAATTCTAAATTTGAAAGTTAATGAACTTTGAAGAAAAACAAGTGATTTTGATGTTTGATTCATTATTTTGGCGGTTTGATCGCACGGTTAAGTTCGTAGGATGTTGTTGAGTTAGTGCATATGTTTGTCTAGGATCCCGAGGGCTCGAGAGTATTTCGGAGTGGTTTCAAACTTAGAAAAATAGCAGATTTGCTTCAGCTGTTGCAGGTCCCGTTTGTTCTTCGCGTTCGTGATGCCTCATCCGCGTTCGCGAAGCTCTGAGTCTTTCCTTCATCGCGTTCGCACCCTTAACCTTGCATTCACATAGAGTTATCTGGCCCTGGGACTTAGCCTTCTTTCCTTTTCGCGTTCGCGTTCGTACTCTCACGATCGCGTAACTTAACGGAACCTCTTCATCGTGTTCGCATGAAGTTCCACGTGTTCGCATAGACCAATTCCTGGACCCCCAGCTTTTTTTCTCTCTGCGTTCGCATTCTTTGTATCGTGAACGCGATAGCCTATTGAGTACTACCCTTGGCGAACACGACCAGCCTTCCGCGAACGCGAAGGGCAATTTTGCTCAGTTATTTAAAAATTTCCAAAACAGAACAGTGATGGGATTTCATAAAGTTTTCACGAACTCCTTCTTCTCCAAGGTCCTTAGGCTTCCATTGAAGATCTCTTTCACTAAAACTTCGTGGGTTAGTAATCCTTAACTCGTTTCCTTCATTTTTCATCAACATCTAATGAATTCCTAACCCTAAAACTTGTAAATTAAGGGTAGAAATTGGGAATTTGGGTAGAACTAGGGCTTTTTGATTTTTCTTGATTTAGACCTCGTTTTGGGGTCGAATTTGAAAAAAAATTATATATTCGGGCTCGTGGGTGAATGGGTGATATGGTTTTGGTCTGAACCTCGTATTTTGACCAAGCGGGCCCGGAATCAATTGTTGGAATTTTGGGAAGAATGATCGGAAAGTTGTAATTGAACATAGGAATTGGTTTGTTTAGCTCTTATTGATGGTATTGAGTGAATTATGTATAGATTCAATTGGGTTGGAGCCTGATTCGAGAGGGAAAACGGTGATTGTGGATTGATTTGACCACAGAAGTTTGAGGTAAGTGTTTGGTCTAACCTTAGCTTGAGGGAATATGTGTTGAGTCTTTTTTTTCTACTTGCTAATTGTCGAGTGCGATGTATAGGCACGGTGATGAGTATCTATACATTGGTGTCTAGCATGACCGTGAGCCTTTATATTGCGAATATTCTGATTTTGTTGTAACTTTCATGTTTAATTAATGGTTTCTATATGTTGTAAAGAACATGTGAAGGGAATTGTGATCTTTAAACTTCGAGGAGCATTGACTCGAGTTGTAACATGAATGGTGAAGATATATGGGATAATTGAATCCTTTGGAGCATTGGCTCAAGTGATAGAGTAAATTATGAAATACAAGTGAAAGAAAGAGAACGAGTTATTAAAATATACCCTTGCCGGGTCATTGTTGTTTAATTGATGTTCCCTTGCCAGGATTTCTATTTTCTATTTTTTTTACTCCCTTGCCCTTTGTTTGTGATTGTTGTTTGGGTGAGGAAGAGTGTTAAAGCACCGAGGGTGATGTCGTGTACTGTTTGCTATTATGAGGAAGAGAGTTAAAACACGAAGGGTGATGACGTGCATTGTTTGCTATTGCGAGGAAAGAGTGTAAAGCACGAAGGGTGATGTTGTGCCGTACGATGTACCATTCCGTACTGATATTCATTGAATATATTGTGAGGAAAGAGAGTAAAAGCACGAATGGTGATGTCGTGCACGTGATTATTGATACAATTGATTTGGTGAGAACGAGAGTAAAAACACGAAGGGTGATGCCGTAGAAGTTTGTGATTTTCTGATTCTTGTTAATATTCTGGTTCTGTTGCTTCTATCTCCATTTGAGGTTTCCTATTTGGAACTGTTATCTCCCCACAGTATGTTCCCTCTCCCTTTATTGACTGATTACTTCCTGTATTCCTTTTCCGTTGTGTGTGTGTGTGTATATATATATATATATATATATATATATATATATATATTCGAACTGCACATGTTTATTTTGGTATTCTGGTCCTAGCCTCGTCACTACTTCGCCGAGGTTAGGCTAGACACTTACCAGCACATGGGATCGGTTGTGCTGATACTACACTCTGTGCTCTTTTGCACAGATCCAGGTATTGGACAGCTACTGCAGTAGTGCGGGAGATAGCCTTCAGTCCAACGAGACACCGAATCAATTGGTTCAACAGTTAGGAAAAGTTTAACATTGGTTCTTTCTTGTCGAGCGGTTTGGTTTCTCATTGCTAATTGAATTTCTACTCTGTTCTTCCGTAGATGGCGAGAACACCCATTTTTTCATCTTCTGATCAGCAGTCCGAGCCCTAGGAAGCTCCCGATAGGGGCAGAGGGCGAGGTCGAGGTCGTGCTAGAGGCCGAGGTAGGGGTAGAGCTCAGCCCCGAGCAGCAGCACCAGTGGCAGAGCCTCATGTTGACTTTGACGAGGAGGTTCTGGCCCCAGCCCCAGCAGTTTCGGTGGTCCCAGCTCAGGTCCTAGAGGGGTTTATTGCTACTCCAGTTCTTCAGGATGCCCTGGTCCAATTGGTGGGTCTTATGGAGAGTGTCACTCGAGCAGGTTTGCTTCCTGTAGCACCAGCCGTCTCTCAGACTGGAAAAGGGGCCCAGACTCCTTCTACCCGTACTCCGGAGCAGGTAGCTCCTCAGATTCAAACTCCAGTAGTTCAGCCAGTTGGAGTGGCTCAGCCGGGTGTGGTAGCCCAGGCCGGTGATGGGGCAGCTATGTCTGCCGATGCTTTTTGGAGGTTGGATAGGTTCACCAAGCTTTTCACTACTACCTTCAGTGGTGCATCTACCGAGGATCCTCAGGATTATTTGGACAGCTGCCATGAGGTTCTTCGGAACATGGGTATTGTTGAGACCAATGGGGTCGATTTCGCTACATTCCGGTTGTCTGGATCCGCCAAGACTTGGTAGAGGGATTATTGTTTAGCTAGACTAGCAGGATCTCCAGCCTTGACCTAGGAGCAGTTCACGTATGTATTTCTGGTGAAGTTTCTCCCTATTACACAGCGGGAAGCCTATCGGAGGCAGTTCGAGCGTCTCCATCAGGGATCCATGATAGTCACCCAGTATGAGACCAGGTTTATTTAGTTGGCCCGCCATGCTATTGTTATACTTCCCATTGAGAGGGAGAGAGTGAGACGGTTTATTAATGGACTCATTCAGCCTATTCATCTCCAGATGGCTGGAGAGGCTGGGAGCGAGATATCTTTTCAGGAGGCGGCCAATGTGGCCCGGATGATTGAGATGGTATTGTCACAAGGGGTGGTCATAGAGCAGACAAGAGACCCCGTCAGTCAGGCCTATTCAACGGTGCCTCGTCTGGAGGCAGAGATTCATATGATAGGGGCCAACCTTCTAGGCCTTTTCAGTCAACCCTCTAGGTTTCTCAGGGTGCCCCATGTGGTCGTGGTCCTCACGCGCACTATTCTGATAAGCAGGCATTCAGTGCACCGCCAGCTTCCATCAGTGCACCGCCGCTTCAGAGTTTTCATGGTGGTCATTCAGGTCGATAGGGCCAGCAGACTCAGCAGCCGATGGCTTGTTACACTTGTGGAGACAAGGGTTATATTTCCAGATTTTGCCTTCGAGCACCGAGCAGTTCTCAGCACCAGGGTTCTCGTGCCATGGTTCAGGCACCAGATGTTCCACAGCCCACCCAACCAGCTAGATGTGGAGGGGTAGAGGTGCTAGAGGTAGAGGTAGAGGTCATAGAGGTAGAGGCCAGACCGCCAGAGGTGGAGGCCAGCCATCAGCAAGCCGTCCCAGAGAGGTAGATCAGAGTGGTGGGGCCCAGCCCCAATGTTATGCTCTTCAGGCTAGGCCCGAGGCAGAGGTTTCAGATGCGGTTATTACAGGTACAGTTCTTGTTTGTGATAGAGATGCTTCGGTGTTGTTTGATCCGGGGTCTACGTATTCGTATGTGTCGTCCTATTTTGCCCCGTATTTGGTCATGCCTAGTGATGCATTGGGTATTTCTGTTTATGTGTCTACGCCGGTGGGTGATTCCATTGTGGTCGATCGGGTTCATCGTTCTTGTGTTGTGGTGATTGGGTATCTGGAGACTCCTGTAGATTTGTTGTTTTTAGATATGGTTGACTTTGATATTATATAAGGGATGGACCGGTTATCACCCTATCACGCTATCTTGGACTGTCATGCCAAGACTGTGACTTTAGCTTTATCGGGCATGCCTCGTTTAGAGTGGAGAGGGACTCTTAGTCATTCTACCCGCAGTGTCATATCATATATTAAGGCTCGACGTAAGGTCAAGAAGCGGTGTTTGGCCTATTTAGCATATGTTCGTGATTCCAGTACTGAGGTTCCTTTTGTCGATTCTGTGCCCGTTGTTCGTGAGTTCCCTGATGTTTTTCCTTCAGACCTGCCGGGTATGCCACCCGACAGGGATATTGATTTCTTTATTGATATGGCACCGGGCACGCAGCCCATTTCTATTCCACCATATCGCATGGCCCCGCCGGAGTTAAAAGAGTTTAAGGAACAGTTGTAGGATTTGCTTGAGAAGGGTTTCATTAAACCTAGTGTCTCACCTTAGAGTGCGCCGGTGTTATTTGTCAAGAAGAAGGATGGATCAATAAGAATGTGTATTGATTACCGGTAATTGAACAAGGTAACGATCAAGAATAAGTATCCACTGTCGAGGATTGATGATTTGTTCGACCAGCTTCAGGGTGCCAGGGTATTTTCCAAGATTGACTTGCGATCTGGCTACCATCAGTTGAGGATTAGGGCATCCTATGTCCCTAAGATAGCTTTCCGAACTCGGTATGGGCATTATGAGTTCCTGGTTATGTCATTTGGGTTGACAAATGCACCAGCAGCCTTAATGGACTTGATGAACCGAGTGTTCAAGCCTTATTTGGACTCATTCGTGATAGTCTTCATTGATGATATATTGATATATTCCCGCAGCTAGGAGGAGCACGAGCAGCACATCAGAGTGCTTCTTCAGACTCTAAGTGATAGTCAATTATATGCAAAGTTCTCCAAGTGTGAGTTCTGGATGAGTTCAGTTGCATTTTTGGGTCATGTTGTATCAGCATAGGGTATTCAGGTGGACCCAAAGAAGATAGAGGCAGTCAAGAACTGGCCTAGACTAGCATCAGCTACAGAGATTCGGATTTTCTTGGGGTTGGCAGGCTACTTCCGACGGTTCGTGGAGGGATTTTCATCTATTGCATCCTCGATGACCAGATTGACCCAGAAGAGTGCCCAGTTCAGATGGTCGGATGAGTGTGAGGTGAGATTTCAGAGGCTCAAGATAGCTCTGACTACAGCACTGGTGTTGGTTTTGCCCACGGGTTCAGGGCCTTATACAGTCTATTGTGATGCTTCCCGTGTTGAGCTTGGAGTAGTGTGATGCAGGATGGCAAGGTCATTGCCTATGCTTCGAGGCAGTTGAAGATTCATGGGAAGAACTATCTGGTCCATGATTTGGAGTTGGCAGCCATAGTTCATGCATTGAAGATTTGGAGGCATTATCTGTATGGCGTGGCATGTGAGGCGTTCATAGATCACAAGAGTCTTCAGTACTTGTTCAAGCAAATGGAGTTGAATTTAAGGCAGATGAGGTGATTGGAGTTGTTGAAGGATTATGACATCACCATTATATATCATCCGGGGGAAGGACAATGTGGTGGCTGATGCATTGAGTAGGAAGTCAGCCAGTATGGGCAGTCTTGCTTATATTTCGATCGGAGAGAGGCCGCTTGCTTTGGATGTTCAGGCTTTAGCCAATTAGTTTGTGAGGCTGGATATTTCTAAGCCCAGTCGTGTGTTAGCTTGCACGGTCGCTCGTTCTTTGTTATTGGAGCGTATCCGTGATCAGCAGTATGATGATCCCCATTTGTGTGTCCTTAGAGATACGATGCAGCGCGGAGGTTCCAAGCAGGTTACATTAGATACTGATGGAGTCTTGATATTGCAGGGGCGTGTTTGTGTGCCTAATGTGGATGGGCTTCGAGAGTTGATTTTAGAGGAGGCCCATAGCTTCCGGTACTCTATTCATCCGGGTGCCACGAAGACGTATCATAATTTGCGGCATCATTAGTGGTGGTGTAGAATGAAGAAGGATATCGTAGCATATGTGGCTCGTTGTTTGAATTGTCAGCAGGGCAAGTACGAGCATCAGAGGCCTGGTGGTTTATTTCAGAGTATTGAGCTTCCAAGTGGAAGTGGGAGCGGATCACTATGGATTTTGTTACTGGACTTCTGCTGACTCGGAAGAATTTTTATGCGATATGGGTCATTGTTGATAGGCTGACCAAGTCAGCGCATTTCATTCCTGTGGCAGTCTCCTATTCTTCTGAGAGGTTTGCTGAGATCTATATTTGCGAGATTTTTAGCCTTCATGGTGTGCCTGTGTCTATCATTTCGGATCGGGGTACGCAGTTTACCTCGCGCTTCTGGAGAGCAGTTCAGCAAAAGTTGGGCACACGGGTTGAGTTGAGCACAACATCATTTCATCCCCAGACAGACGGTCAGTCCGAGCGGACTATTTAGATTTTAGAGGATATGCTCCGAGCTTGTGTTATTGAATTTGGACATTCGTGGGATCAAATATTGCCTTTAGCGGAGTTTGCCTACAACAACAGCTACCAGTCGAGCATCCAGGTGGCTCCTTATGAGGCCTTATATGGTAGGCGGTGTTGGTCTCCGATTGGATGGTTTGAGCCGAGAGAGGCTCGGTTGTTGGGTACGTATTTGGTTCAGGAGGCCTTGGACAAGGTCAGGATCATTCAGGATAGGCTTCGTTCAGATCAGTCCAGGCAAAAGAGCTATGCAGACCGCAAGGTTCGAGATGTGGCTTTCATGGTTGGTGAGCGGGTATTGCTCCGGGTGTCGCCTATAAAAGGTATGATGAGATTTGGGAAGAAGGGCAAGCTTAGCCCTAGGTTCATTGGTCCGTTTGAGATTCTTGACCGAGTGGGAGAGGTGGCTTATAGACTTGCTTTGCCGGCGAGCTTATCAACCGTGCATCCAGTATTTCATGTGTCCATGCTTTGGATGTATCATGGCGATCCAGCCCACGTGTTAGATTTCAGCACTGTCCAGTTGGACAAGGACTTGTCTTATGAGGATGAGCCGATGGCTATTCTAGACCAGCAGGTTCGTCAGTTGAGATCCAAGAGTTTCCCCTAAGTTCGTGTTCAATGGAGAGGTAAGCCTCCTGAGGCATCGACCTGGGAGTCCGAGTCCGATATGCGGAGCCGTTATCCTCATCTATTCCCCGACTCAGGTGTTTCCTTCTTCTGTCCGTTCTAGAACGAACTGTTGTTTTATAGGTGGAGAATGTGACGACCCAAAGGGTCATCACCTATTTTCTTACCCATTTCGTGCTTCCGAGGCCTTGAAACCCTCATTTATAGTCGCCTCGATTTGCTTGCGCAGTCCGAGCGCGTAGCCGGAAAGCTTAAATGTGAAACTGAGTGAAAAATGCTAAGTTTTGTTATTAAAATGAATAAATTTGACTTCGAATAATATTTTGGATAAACGGGCCCGGACCCATGATTTGATGGTCCCAGAGGGTCCGTAGGAAAATATAGGACGTGGGCGTATGCCCAGAATCGAATTCCGAGGTCCCAAGCCCGAGAAATAAATTTTTGAGTAAAATTATTTTTCTGAAATTATTAAGAAACATTTGAAATGAAAAATTAGTTCTGGCGCCCGATACAGGTCATTTATGTTATTTAAGATATTTTTGTAAAATTTGGTTAAAATCGGACGTCGTTTGACGTGTTTCGGACTTAAAGTTCTAAATTTGAAAGTTAATGAAGTTTGAAGAAAAACAAGTGATTTTGAGGTTTGATTCACTGTTTTGATGTTATTTTGGCAATTTGATCACACAGTTAAGTTCGTAGGATATTGTTGAGTTAGTGCATGTGTTTGGTTAGGAGCCCCGGGGGCTCGAGAGTGTTTCGCAGTGGTTTCAAACTTAGAAAAATAGCAGATTTGCTTTAGTTGTTGCAGGTCCCGTTTGTTCTTCGCGTTCGTGACGCCTCATCCGCGTTCGTGAAGCTCTGAGTCTTTCCTTTATCGCGTTCGTACCCTTACCCACACGTTCGCATATAGTTATCTGGCCCTGGGGACTTAGCTTTCTTTCCTCTTCGTGTTCGTGTTCGTGTTCGTACTCTTGCGATCGCGTAGCTTAACAGAACCTCTTCATGGCGTTCGCGTGAAGTTCCACGCATTTGCATAGACCAATTCCTGGACCCCCAGCTTTTTTTCTCTCCGCGTTCGCATTCTTTGTATCGCGAACGCGATGGTCTGTTGAGTACTACCCTTCGCGAACGCGACCAGCCTTCCGCGAACGTGAAGGGCAATTTTGCCCAGTTATTTAAAAATTTCCAAAACAGAACAGTGACGGGATTTCATTAAGTTTTCACGAACTCCTTCTTCTCCAAGGTTCTTAGGCGTCCATTGAAGCTGTCTTTCACTAAAACTTCGTGGGTTAGTAATCCTTAACTCGTTTCCTTCATTTTTCATCAACATCAAATGAATTCCTAAGCCTAAAACTTGTAAATTAAGGGTAGAAATTGGGGGTTTGGGAAGAACTAGGGCTTTTTGATTTTTCTTGATTTAGACCTTGTTTTGGGGGTCGAATTTGAAAATAAATTATATATTCGGGCTCGTGGGTGAATGGGTGATATGATTTTGGTCCGAACCTCGTATTTTGACAAAGCGGGCCCAGAGTCGATTGTTGGAATTTTGGGAAGAATGATCGAAAAGTTGTAATTGAACATAGGAATTGGTTTGTTTAGCTCTTATTGATGGCATTGAGTCAATTATGCATAGATTCGATTGGGTTGGAGCCGGATTCGAGAGGGAAAGCGGTGATTGTGGATTGATTAGACAGTGAAAGTTTGAGGTAAGTGTTTGGTCTAACCTTAGCTTGAGGGAATATGTGTTCAGTCTTTTTTATCTACTTCTTAATTGTCGAGTGCGATGTATAGGCATGGTGACGAGTATCTATACATTGGTGTCTAGCATGACCGCGAGTCTTTATATTGCGAATATTCTGATTTTGTTGTAACTTCCATGCTTAATTGGTGATTTCTATATGTTGTAAAGAGCATGTGAAGGGAATTGTGATCTTGAAACTTCGAGGAGCATTGACTCAAGTTGTAACACGAATGGTGAAGATATATGAGATAATTGAATCCTTTGGAGCATTGGCTCAAGTGAAAGAGTAAATTATGAAATGGAAGTGAAAGAAAGAGAACGAGTTATTAAAATATACCCTTGCCGGGTCATTGTTGTTTAATTGATATTTCCTTGCCGGGATTCCTATTTTCTATTCTGTTTACTCCTTTGCCCTTTGTTTGTGATTGTTGTTTGGGTGAGGAAGAGTGTTAATGCACGAAGGGTGATGCCGTGCACTGTTTGCTATTATGAGGAAGAGTGTTAAAGCACGAAGGGTGATGTCGTGCATTGTTTGCTATTATGAGGAAAGAGTGTAAAGCACGAAGGGTGATGCCGTGTTGTATGACGTACCATACTGTACTAATATTCATTGACTATATTGTGAGGAAAGAGAGTAAAAGCATGAAGGATAATGCCGTGCACGTGATTATTGATACGATTGATTTGGTGAGAACGAGAGTAAAAGCACGAAGGGTGATGCCGTGCAAGTTTGTAATTTTCTTATTCTTGTTGATATTCTGGTTCCGCTGCTTCTATTTCTATTTGAGGTTTCCTATTTGGAACTGTTATCTCCCCACAATATGTTCCCTCTCCCTTTATTGATTGATTACTTCTTGTATTTTTTTTCCGCTATATATATATATATATATATATATATATATATATATATATATATATATATATATATATATTCGAACTGCTCAGGTTTATTTTGGTAGTCTGGTCCTAGCCTCGTCACTACTTCGCCGAGGTTAGGCTAGACATTTACCAGCACATGGGGTCGGTTGTGCTGATATTACACTCTGTGCTCTTTTGCACAGATCCAGGTGTTGGACAGCAGCTGCAGTAGTGCAGGAGTTAGCCTTCAGTCCAGCGAGACACCGAGGTAGCCTAGCAGGCGTCCGCAGGCCCGGCGTCTCTTATATCTTTTATTTCAGTCTGTTATTTCATGTATTTCGAGACAAATAGTTATATTTTCTTTCAAACGGTTGTATTTAGCACTCTTAGTAGTTCGTGAGTATGCGACACCAATTTTTGGGTAGAGGTTTATGTTGATTTTCCGTATTATTTTTCAAATTCTTTAATTTAAGCCTTCCGCTTATTTACTTTATTCCGTTGTTTCCATGATATTTCTGATAATTGTTAAAAGCAGTAAATTGCTTAATGAAAAAGGTCGTTAATGATTGGCTTGCCTAGCTCTCATTAATAGGCACCATCGCGACTCTCTAGAGTGAGAAATTCGGGTCGTGACACTTACTATCCTAGCAAAGATAAAAATGTGAATTATTCTCTTAATTCACAATATTTCATCTTGTTTGACTTGCAATTCTTTTTTAGTGTGTTTTACTCTTTCTTTGTATAAAATGTGTGTGAAAGAAATTTCTTAGATATTTTAAAGGGTTTATGTTGTTCTACTGTTTCTCTTTTTATTATAGTACTAATATCTTTTAAAATTATAATGCTAATTAATTTTTTTTTCCCACAAATTTGTCTGGTATTCCTATAATTAATTAGTTCTTTAATGTTCTGTACAGGAGGTAGAGCCTTGAAAATATTATTCATATTCTTTTTATTCTTTATTTTTCTTTTTGTGACTCCACCTAATTAGGAATAGAAGATTATCAGCACGCATATTACTCCTAACAAGGACAAGTGCCGCTAATTATAATTGAGATAGCATCATATGTTATCACTCCACCAGAAGCAAGGTATGACTAAAAGGTAACTTGGTCCACAAAATATCTTGCATTCACGTAGTATTCAGAAAAGGACCGCACTCCATATGTATAAACTACTTCTTTTTTCTACTTTGTCGGTCGCACTCTAATCCTCAAACCTTTTTACATGGAAAAGGATTAAAGGAATCTGTTAAGAAAGAAGCTTATTATTCAAGATTTGCGCTTGTATATTTATCCTTCCTCCCCAAACGTTTTCTTTCCTTTATTTTTTTTCCTTTTTTCCTTGGCTTTTTGCTTTTTTCTTTTTGGTTGTAGATTATAGTAAAAGAAATTATAGATAATTGATCAAACCTGCATTGGAATATCATTTGTTGCAAAAGATGCATGTATGTGTATATATTATTTTTTATTTCTATCAAGGTTTTTTTTTTCTAGGTCGAAGGAAATAATCTTTTGGAAGTAAATATTTAGGAGGTGGCTATTTCTGCTTCATTCATCATGTCTTTAAAATCATATTTAATTATTCTAAAATAGCATAGAACACAAAATGTATGACCATTTATAGTTTTATGTGAAGATGGCATTCGAATATGTTGGAGTTATGTGAAACGTTTAATGCAACAATTTATGCGGATAAGACTTATGTTAAATTTTTTTAAGCAATTCTCATTTTGTATAGCTAAGAATTGGGTTTCTAAAGGTCCAAGCCTTTTGAGTACTAGGTTAATTTTCACTTTTCGACATTGCATTTCACTCCTTTTGTTCTCTTAATAATCAGCTCCTTTAATATTTAAGGGTGTGTGTACATATCTTTTGAGGTTTATTTTATTTAACATTATTCTTTAGTAAGTACAAATAGTGTTAATGTCTATTTAGTGATGCTAACTAATGCTTATTTAAACGTAATACATTAGCCAATCATTAATATGATTCTTGAAGGAGTAATATCGAATTATATTTAATTTTATTTCCGTTAATGTTTACTTATAAACTCATTGTCTTATTGACATTAATTTTATTAATAATTCACACGGGATAATATGTTTACTGCATGTACACAAAGCGAATAGAAAACATATAGATATCAAGAGTTCTAATCATGCAAAACCAACTAAGAATACTGTTCGGAAGGAAGTATTATGTGAGATACAATCATATGATCATATGATTGTACCTACATAAATAAATATAATTGCTAAATTTCCTTGGTTAAGATGATATCAAACATTTTATTGTTCAAATTTCTTGTAACTTATCACACATATGCTTTAGTATTATTTATATATTTTTTTAAAGTTTATATTGATTAATATAGGTTACACGTGCAACGCACGAGAAACTAGTGCTCGCAAAAAAGAAAGGTCAATTGATTAATTTGTAAATTATGGATGATAATTCTCAAGTTTTTCTTGAGATTTGGTAACTATTTAACCTTAGTTTAATGAGTAAAGAGGGAAGCTTATGAAGAGTAAATCTGTGTCCCGATTTCAAAAGAATAATTTATAGCAATAAATGAGGTGTAGTCAATGGTTTTACATTTCTTATAGACTTGGAAAGCACGTACAAGATGTCAAGACAATAATCAATATGCAGAAGTTGACTAATGAATAAACCTTGCCTTGCTTCCCAAGTATATGTCATCCTTCAAATCCAAATGCATCCAATTCTACTCCTCTATATAGTTACTATCTTCAATCTTTTCTTAATCCATTCAACTATCTGAGCTCACACAATCATAGCCAAGGATGAAGAGAGAGGGTCGCCAACACGGTCTGGTTCGGACCTACTCTATCATACCCTCACCTTGGAGCCCCAGGCCCAACTCCAGGTATGTAGAGTCGTTTAGGCGTTTTTATGGGTTCAAAATAAACTCATTGCTTTTAGCTCAAATTAAATGATATTTACAGTTACTAAAATGTAGATATATGTATGGAGATCATCTCACTCATTCTGAATCCACTAACTCTATATTCTCGCCTCTACAGTTACCCTAACAAGTTGAATTCCCCTCCCACGGCTGGGTTGTTCACAAAGGTATCAACAAAGCCCTCCAACCATTCAAAGTTCACAGGCAAGTGTGCTAGGTCCAAGTGCACATGTTGTCATATGCACCCTGCTGGAAAGGCAAAGGACAAGGCCAAGGGGACACGAAAACTGAGGGGTTGTGACATTGTTTCGAGGCCCGGCTTGACCTTTTTTGGGTTATCAGCTACTAGCATATTGGACCATTTGGCTAGTGAGTACATGGATCTTGATGATGATGGATTTTACCATGGTGCTGATAATGTTTCTTAAAGGCAACCATAACTGGTTGTTGATTCCGATTGCTCACCACTTACAGTATAAATTGAGGAGATAGATAATTGTGATGACGAAATAATGATTTTTTGTAACGTGGGAGTTGTGTGGGAAAGGTCGAAGAAGAGGGAGATTCGTGTTAATTTGGTGGAAGAAATGTGATTTAGTCCAATGACTTGGATTAATGTATTTACTATCGAATAAATTATTGTACTTTGATTCTTTTATGTTGAATTGATTTTGCTGTGTAAGTAAAACAGTTCTTCGTATCAGATATAATATAAGCTTGAGTTACTGGACATGCTCGAGCATGTTCATGTGAGAAATAATAAAGCAGGACTACGTTGTAGTTATATATAAACGTCGTTGTGTTATGTAGCACAAGATGAAGCAGTTCGGTTGAGAAACATGATTTGATTCAAAGGTTGCTGCATGGATTAGGCACTAGATTGAATAAATATGAACTAGTTGCATCAGTTCATGCTTAAAGAAATAATTAAAAATTGTGTAAGAAAAAAAGGAAATTTTGAAAGACCAGTTATTGCAGCATAAGTTTGATATTTTAGGCATGCATTTCTCTCTGATACTTAATTGAGCTGGTTTGAACTTCACCCTGAAACTTTGTAGAATTTTACTATATGATGTGAAAAGGCACATACTAAATGGAACAATGTTCACACTGGAAAACTTAGCCTAAACACCAGGATTCAACTCTTAAAAAAACAAATAAGGGAAATCCCTTGCAAATATATAGATAGCTTTAACACAAGATACACAAGTTGATTCTATATGACTATGTGTTGATATACATCATACATCTCTGAACATTCAATTGGGGGAAACTCCAAATTGATGTCGAATATTTGGGGATGCATTCTGATCATGAGACAGTACCGTTGACGAGGTTTGAGAATTTAAAGGTTTTGAGCTATTCTTCTTTCCTGAATTCTTGTAAGAGCGCTTCTTGATCGAATATGTAGAAGGTGGCTGCGATACCATTGTGCTGTTACTGGGCTTTGTTCCAGATTTTGGTGGCTGAGAACGTTTTACTGGAGTCTGCACCAAATAAACCAAATGAACCACTGTCCCAGAGGGAAGAGCATGGATAAAACCAGAACTATACAAAATATGAATTCAGAAGGTACTTGTGGAGAAAAATGTTGATTATGATGATCAGATCAGTTCATTGCTTAGAGTACTTTAGACTATTAGAAATAAAAAGAAAACAATTGGTTGATCTAGTTAAATTCATCATGACCATGTATCATGACATGTTTTGACAGTGGGGGGAAAATTGGTTTTTTAGGAATATCTGAATTGGAAATATAAGCGATTATAGTATTACCTTTTTTGGTGTTTCTCTTTCCTTGTAAAACTTAGGCAGGGGACGAGCTCTGAAACAAAAGCTTTGTCGAAGTTTCCTAATCTCCATTTCAGCTTTCTCCTGCAAGCAAAAGGGCATTCATTCATATCAAGTTAATTTGCTTTGCAACTGAAGCAATCATGCCAAGGCACATTAAAGAGTTAAGTGGTTGGGAAGCCAATAAAGAAAGAAAAATTGCACAAGCCAATAAGGAAGCTCAGGAAGAACCTTGATTTTTGTTTGTAGCTGAACTTTCCGTACCTCCTTTGCATTGAATTTTTCCTCAAGTTTCTGAAGCAAAATTACAGGCATAAGATGGGATTGGACTTAAGAAAGGCAAGGAGATAGGCCGGATCTGAAGATGCCAAAACATGTTAAAAAAAAGGCCTTACCTGTTTCCTTCTTGCAGCTCTTTCTTCTGTCCTCAGGAGAAAAGGAGTGGATAAACTAGGTGATTGTAATTTGTTACGGCAGGCTGTGAAAGACTTGGGACAACTGAAAATACAAAGGTCAGTGGCACAATAAACTGACAGAATCTTATAATCTCCATAATTCAACTTGGATTCATGCGCAGCTTTTTCCAAACACCTGGTATATGATGGATTTATGCACCATTTCTTATTTGGCATATAGATTTTGTGTGCCATAAAGAGTCATTTGACTATGTAGTTTCAATTTTCACTCACTTATTAACAAGACTAGGTCTGTCGGCTGTCTGAATATAGACCTATGTTTTAATAGAATCAACTACTCTTCAACCCAAAATTCTAAAAGGACAGCACGGTGCACTAGGCATTCCACGTTCACTTAGGGTCCGGGGAAGGCTGCATCCCAAGGGGTATGATATAGACAACCTACCCTAATGCAAGCATTAGTGGCTTCTTCCACGGCTCGAACCTAAAGGTCATAGGGCGACAACTTTTTTGTTGCTCCAAGGCTCTCCCTCAACCTAAAAATCTAGTAGAAAGAATATAAAATAATTTATCTTTCTTTATGAATTACAACTATTTCGATAGAATTTATAAATGAAAGGAATCGTATAATGGTAAAGTGCATTGACGATTGCTGGAATGTCGTATTAGCAGTTTAACATGTTAACTCAACGCCCTTCTACCAAGATTTTGCTGTCTTAATATACATGCAGTCATCTACTGCCCGTAAAAAGTTAAATTTAAGGTTATTATTTCGAAGATATACTTACACAGCTGACAAAATATTCCACTTAGGACCGGCTGTTTGACTTCCTGAAGCTGTCGGATGAATTGGTGTTGTCATGCTGTAAGGCAGTGGGAAGACAAAAAGAACCAAGTTAGTGGTTGTTGCTGGAGTGAAATTCATGCAGTAATTTTGCAGTCAGAAAGCTGATACTGTCTTAATATGATAATTATATACCTTCTATTTTCAGAAGATGGGGTTGTCATGGGACGTTTGGGTGCGCCATCTGAAGTTGCCTGCAGGTGTAAAATGAACAAACCTTAAGCAAGTCCAACAAAATTATTACTAGTTTAAGTTCTATGCATCGATGGTGTAGATCATTTATAATATAATTACAGGTCTATCTCTTTAACAAGCATTAATGGTAACCGGAAAAATATAGTAAGTTACTTGCTATCAGAGGTTAAACTATAGTGTTACACTAAACCAGCAGACAGCTGTTAGTGTAAAAAAATCAGGATTAGCATTAAGTAAATGAGAGATAAATAAGCAGAGAAAAGTGAGTACCACAGTAGTCTTGAGAGGAGTTGCACACTTCTTAATGGCATTGGGAGCGACCTTTGAAATTTCCTTCTTGAGGGTGGTAGGAGGGGGAGGAGGCACCTTATCTGGCTCTTTGGCAGGGGTGTAATTCATCAATTTGCTTAAGGAATTTGAGGTTGATCTCTTTTCATTCGTCAAGACTGATGTTTGATTCTTGGTGATTGGAGTGAAATTGTTTTCTTTATTGACATGACGTGTAATGTTATGCCTAGCTGGTGAAGATGGGAATTTGGTTTTTATTGAGTGAACGGATGATTTGAATGAAGAAAAAGCTGATCTTTTCTTGCTCGTAACACATGTAACATCATCATCTTCTTGCTTAGAGCTGGAACTCTGCTGAATCATTGATGAAAATCAGTTTCCATATACTACTAGTATATTATAGATCAATCAATGAATTAGCCAATCCATCAATTAATGAACTAAGTCTCAGAATCTCAACTTAGTTGGAGTCGGCTTGATGAATACCCGGTATTCTTTCCTCCCTATTAGAAGCCATTTCATTCAAGTAAGTACTAAGTAGTAATTAATTTCTCTAAAACTAGAGGCTCTCGGCATCTCACACAGACAAGTTATTAGCCAAACTACAAATGTCTCGAGTCTTGAGACATAAATCTAGTACAAGTAACAACAATAACACCACTAAGGGGTGTTGTGGGACGAGTAGGAACCCTCCTCCCTTCATCAGACGGATGGAACGGGTGTGATTGGAATAACCCACCCTTTAATGGGCACAACACAGTGCCAATTTGGATTAGTCGGGACAGTAGACACCGGATACCGCATATAATAATTCAACAACTTACTACCAAGAATAGAAAAACCATACATAGAGCTGTGTAGTTCATATTTACCTTTATCTTGAGCAAAGGTTTATCCGTATGAGAGGTTTGAGTAAGCTCTGATCCTGAAATTGTTTCTTTGTTCTCACACACAATACCATTGGTTAGTTCTTTGTCTGGAGAAACAGGATTTAACGGACCCTTCTGTACTGGAGCAGCATTTTCTGCTGTTAAAATATTAGGTGTGATTTCTGCATCGTGATCTTGGTTGATAGTGTTAGAGGAGGGAGTAGCATTGGATTGTTCAAGCAAAGCAGCAGCAGCAGCCTTTTGGGCAGCAATTCTCTTGAAATGAGCTTCAAAGAAAGCTTTCTTTTGGGCAACAGAACCTGGTTTTGCGTACCTCTCTGCTTCCTCCACGTAGCGTTTGTGAGAAAACGTCGACCATTTATCCCATGCTAATGATTCATTCGTAAATCTCCCAAAAGAAATGGACTCTCCTTGATCATGCAGGCGGTTCCCCTGTATCTACAACAAAGAAGAACCTTTCAAAGGAAAGCTATGAAGAAAGCAAGAAACTATGTGTGTTTTAAGTATTGAAAGAAGTAGAGGAAAAGTACCTGTTTAGCTTCATTGGGTATTGCAGAAGCGTAAGAGAAGGCATGCATAAGACAAGCTGAATCTCCCATTCTAAGACGACAAGCTACAAAACAAACTTAGGAAACCTGGAACAGTACCAGAATGTTACCAGAAAAAATAACTAGGATTATTGTACTGCGTTTTTGTTTTTCTCCCTTAATTTTTTTTTTTTTTGGCGTGTAATTTCTGTTTACTCTCTGTATGGATCTGAGCATTTAAATTTGAAATTCAAATAGAAAAAAAAAAGTGTAAAAAGGAACGTTGTTTAAACTTTAAAGGTAGGGGACCCTGCTAGCTGGTAGGGTAGGGAAAGAAAAAAAAGTTGTGCTTGCTTGACCAAGTCAGAAAGCTTAGGTCTTTTTTCAGCTGAAGAGGTAGGGCCCAACTTTTGAAGTTGAGAAATTGCAAGTGACAGATGATTTTCCGATTAATGTTGTCCCACAATTTGCTTCTCTGAATGTTACATCTTAACGAATATACATTTTGGATCATTTGTACTTAGCGAAGGAGTAACAATTCTTCATAGTTTAGGTAGATTTTTAATCATCATCTTAAAGGAGCAAGTAGAAGAAAATGTAAGGTGGTGCTTTGAGTACTCGTCCAAGAAAATGGAAAAGATTGTTTTCAAACATTTTCGTGCACATGGGATCAGCGTTTGTGTATCAAAAACACCAATATTTTGTTTACTTTTTGTTTCCCAAAACGTGCTTCTTTAAATAACAATTTTATTTGAGAAATTAGGCAGGAGAATTTTCATGTCGCTCGCAATAGGGCTGAACCACCAGCTGTTAGCTGCTTAGCTTAGGCCTTAGGATACCATTTGAAATTTACCAAGAGTGAAAGAGCAATACAAAAAAGAGCTGGACCCAAGCAAAGGCCATAATTATCAATTGCTACAGTTAAAATGCTATTCTTTCACATGCTAACAACATTCTAATTTTTTGCTTTCATAAGTGAAAGTTTTTCGTAAAGCAATATTTTTTTAGTATAATTAGTCATCTATTGATACCATTTGTTATATTACGGATTATAGATATTTTTTTTGTGGTTATAAAATATATTTGATGTACTTAAGCTATTGTATTCATGAATACAGTAGCAAAAATAGGCATGAATCATGGAAGTCCAGCTAATCAGTTATTGTATTCGAGTGTATTCAACTGTATTCATGGAGTGAAACATAGGATTACAGCTGGACAGATTATTGTATTCGACTGTATTCACAGCGTAAAATAGGGGATTACACTATTTTTAAAACGGAAAGTGAATCAATTAACATACTAGACTCCTAATATAACTTAATAAACTCAATTATAACACACAAATTTTGTATTTACAGTTTTAAAAAAGATTCTCAACCGAAAAACACCCCAAAAATATAGCAATCTTCAAAGAAATTATATAATACATCTGAATACATAAATTATATTAATTAAAAAAATATATGAATACATTCATGGAATACAGCGAGACAGTGAATACAATGTAATACATGAAATACAACGAGATACATTGAAACACAATGATAAAAAAAAGACAATGAATACAATGAAATAGATGAAAATACAACGAGATATATTGAAATATATTAACAGAAAATTCAAGTTGTTCTGCCCCAAACTCCATCGTCTTCGTTCCTCTTTTGTTGTAGCTATTGTTCGTTCCCTTTTCTTGGGGTGACTACCAAGTAACAACCCAACGAGCCCACTCTAACATCTGATTTACAAAAGAAGAGTGTTTGCAAACGCCTTCTTTGTATCTCCAATGAGCAGCAAAACCATATTCAGCTTGCAAGTATATCTCCTTTGTCCAGATCTGAACTTCAAGAGGCTCCATGCCTTCCCAGAGCACAACCGTATGAATACACACCAATATTAGGGCAAACACTTGAAGAAAGGAAACTCATCTCAAATCTCTCATGCTTTTTATCGGTTGAATTTCGGATTTGCTGTGTAGTCCTTGTATCTTCGCTAAATACGGTTTAAGGGTAGGAGGTGACCATAAATAGATATTTGGCTATAAAAATCAAAAAGTAGCTATGAAATATAATTTTTTTAAAGGGTATTTATTTAAAATAAATAAGGTATCAACCTTTGCTACAGGTAACTAATCCTTCGTAAATCGAGACAGTTCAGCCATTTGCCGGTCAATGTTCTGCATCATTACAAATACTAATATTTAAGCATACGTTCTGTTTATGAAAGAAAAAGAAAATAGAAAAGGCAGAAAGCATATGTCAAGCTTCTGCCGTATTACTTCGCTTTGAATTAAGAAAATATTGGTTGTTAAAATTGCTGGATATGGAGGCTTGTTAAAGAATTTGTGGACAAAAAGCAAAACAGAGGCAACAAATGAGAGTATCAATAACCAAATTCGATCTCAAATCTTTTTCTAGTCCCCTTTCCTTAGTTATAGTTTTCACAAGTTATGGCATATTTGGAAACAAAAGAATGACCCAAAAAAGGAGGATAATGGCTTGTCTTTGTAACATCGACACCCCTAAACTTTTCCTTCATAATTGTATAATTCATTCAGCTGCAAAGATCAAACTACTTAACGTACCATAGCAAAATTTCCTCTCTGCCATACATAAACTTGACCACAGCTGCTTCCGGAACCTTTCTTGAGATACCATGGCTTTTCGACATCTTACAGAGATCTAAGATTTGCAAGCTATTTCAGCAGTTCAGAGTAGTAGCTTAACCTGCCTATTGGAATCTCATAAATCAAGACTATGAATTAGTTCTCTTTCACTTGTAATCCTTGCTTCTTTTTCAGTCCTTATTGCCTAATTGCAACAGTTATAACAATAGTAAAGAAACCAAAGATCAAAAGTTGCACAACCTCATGCAATGGAACGAACATTTTGGCGGTTCTACAGGGAATGATTAAGAAACCATGAATGTCATTAATTTTTCCAAGTTCCATTGATCCTTTTTTCAACTGCAATGCAATTCAACTTTTTGCAAAGTAGTTTCTTTTGAGATACCAGAATTTTATTGCTTAAAATATGCCACAAACTTGACTGCACAAATAACAATATATGAAGAACTAGTCATGTCATCACGCCATGCCTTACCACAGCCTACTTAAAGAGGCTGGTCATTGTTCTACCACTTTGCGTGAGAAGATTGTCCTCTAACCATAAGCAGTGCAATTCTATTGTCTTCTAACCATCATCGACGTATATTCATGTGTTGATTCAAAACTCACTTTCTTCTGGGAGGATCCCGGCTCAGTCCATGTTTCTTTAGAGTTTTTACGTAATTTCTCATGAGAGTGAACTTGTCGCTCCCAAGATGGTAGAGGTAGTCCCACGTGAAGATGCCAGTCTTATGCAAGTCATCAAACAATAACCTATATTGAACCACATGGAAGATATGACAAAACATAGCAAATGAGACTCCATACTGAAGACAAAGTTATGTGCTATTATTACCTCACCCCATAATTTCCAATAGGTTCAGCAGACATGATTCCCACATGTCGCCTCCCAGATATGACCTGATCCACAAGCGCATAAAAGAGGAGAAATTTGAGTATAATAAGACTTCTTCAATACTAAATAAAGCTACATCAAAGAAATTTATGCTTGGTAACTGAATAGTAGCTTGCATAGCTTCATTGAGCACTGTTATAACTTGTAAGAATGGTCCAGTAAAAAAGACCAGGATGATGAACTCTCTATTGTGGAACAGCAGAAGTACTTATAAATCATCTAGGCATGGTAAAAACTAAATGTTCATCTCGTTTAACTAACAAAAGAGAAAGAAATTTACATCTAGTTACCTTCTCACCACCAACTGATCTGATCTTACTATCAACGGCTGGGCTATATATTCTCAAATACTCTGCTGACAAATTGTAATGACTACCATTGTCAAACTCCACCTCTACCTGGAGAATATTCACCAGACAACAAGTCAGCCCAAGTTCTATAATATCAGAAACACACAGTAAACAAGGTTCCAGAAACTTAAAATTTGAAGTGAATGTGAATAAATATTACTAGTAGATTCACTTAGTCTGGAGAACTTCTCAAAAGAGCAGCATACCAACATTGGAGTGTTAAATAGGTGGAACCATCACTTTTCAAGAGTAATAACATTGTGTATTTTAAACTGACATCTTAGGTCCATGTAATATGGTGAATCTTGAATATCATTTCATCCTTCTTTATTTTTCGATAACGAAAATTGGTGTTCCAAGCTCTCGAATATCATTTTATTCTTTCAATAGCAAAACAGCTACATTGCTTTTGATTTTTGAAATGCTTCATTAAGTTCAGAGAATTGCCATAGGTATCAATTTGAATCCAAAAAATGCACTTGCAACTGATGTATACTTCCAATTCAAGAGTAAAATACACAATGATGGGTTCACATGCCTCACACCTAAGCATATAGTGCTAGTAATAAGTGTGCATAGTAAGTGACTTACAAAGTTCAAAAAAATGAAACAGTAATTTTAGCATGGGGTACATTAGCAAACAATACCAAAATTTATCCTAAAGTTTGAATCATAAGGGAGTTAAACAAACTCCCTTTTCAATTCAAAATCCAAAGCTTAACATTATTTTTCCAATGTCCATATTTACTGCTTAAATTACTCTAAAACTCCTCCTCATACGAACATAATCACCACGAGGAGTTGGCTAATAATCCAGTGGAAAAAAATTAAGTGAAAGTAACTTTCTCCAGAAGAAGTACCATCAACGTTCTATTTTAATATAATTTCCACGGATACTGCTGTGATTGCACACATCTAATACTTTCCATAATCCTATCCACTCACAGATATACCATATTGACAGAAAGCAGATTTATAGAAATTAATACTGCTATCTTTCGGATAACATAGTAACCATTTTCTTGGGCAAATTCTTTTGCAGTGGAAGTTAAAGCATGTTAATAAGCTTTAATTAACCAAGTAACAAGTTTAACACAAACTTGAAACTAAAAGCATGTCCCAGAATTCTTTGTTTACAAAATATTAAACTTTCATTAAGCACACGTGTATGAGTAATTTCTTCTTAAGGGGTTATCGATATCTATTTGATTGTTTTGCTAGGAGCTAATAAGCGCTGAGCTGATGTAGTTCTTGAAAGTAAGCCAATCCAAGATCTTTTAGGCTGCAGAATCAGCTCTCAAACTGATACTAAATACATTATCAGCCATATTCACCTCTGAAAGAAAACCACTCTTGTAATTAGACAATTAAAACTTAACTCCATCAGAATGAAATTGGGGGAAAGGTAAGGGCTTGAAGCCTCCTACAGCATAAGCAAAGCTTATAGTTGATGGATCCAAGAAATTCGTATTCGGGGTACTCAAAAATCCAAGAAAGACATCAGTAAACTCGGAAAATTCACAGAAAGAAAAACTTCATTGATCTTATTTGAAAGGAAAAAACACACATTAATACATTATTGAACCAACACTAGAGTAAAAGCTAAAAAAGAAAGACAAAGTCATCAATCAACTGTACCTCAATCACAAATTAATTCGAATCAGTTATATATAATTATTTTTTAAAATCTTTTTTCTCTATGTGAGTTCATTTCATTTCAATACTAGTAAAAAAAAAAACATACGGGAGGAGAAAATCTATAAGAAAGAAACGTACAAACTTAGGAGCGTGAAGAGCAAATTTGGTGAGACGTGGACAGTTTGCAGCAGTTTGTATGCTTCGAAAAGTCGTTTGTACAACATACATCTTCTCTGCTTCTCGTCTACAGGGAATCGCCTCATGGGGGGACTATGTACGCTCTGTATGAACTGGGCCGGGTGCCCAATATAGTGGTTTATAGCTCAAAAGTTAGTTACATAAATAGCCCGTCAGATTTAATATTTATTTATTCTAGCCGGTATACATAGATTTTATATATATATATATATATATATATATATATATATATATATATATATA
>MU733306.1:34730-100815 GCA_026770625.1 Nicotiana glauca
GTTGTCGGCTATGGGAGCTTGGAGGAGTAGTGGGGACGCGAACACTATGTGGTCAGCGACAGCAGACTGTATAAGGGAATCTGCGAGAGAGGTGTTAGGGGTCTTAACCGGTGTTTCTGGCGGGCACAAAGGAGATTGGTGGTGGAATGAAGTGGTCCAAGATAAAGTGGAAGCGAAGAGGGCAGCATACCAGAAGTTAGTGGAGAGCATAGGTAAGGACGAGAGGAGAGCGTGCATGGAGAGATATAAGGTAGCTAGGAAATAAGATAAATTATCGGTCACGGAGGCTAAGAATGCGGCTTATGGTCGTATGTACGAGGAACTGGGGGAAAAAGGCGGGGATAAGAAGTTATTCCAGTTGGCCAAATTGAGAGAGAGAAAGGCTCGAGATTTTGACCAAGTGAGATGTATTAAGGACGAAGATGGTAGAGTATTCGTGGAAGATGCCCAGATTAAGAGAATATGGAAAACTTACTTTCATAAACTTCTAAATGAAAAAGAGGATCGTGATATTGTGCTAGGCGAATTGGAGCATTCCGAAAGCCATCGTGACTTCGGGCCCTACAGGCATATCGAGGTCGAGGAGGTCGTGGGGGCTATGCGTAAGATGAGTAGGGGCAGAGCGACTGGGTCAGATGAGATTCCAGTGGAATTTTGGAAGTGTGTAGGGAGAGCAGGTGTGGAGTGGTTGATTGAGTTGTTTAATGTTATTTTTAAGGCGAAGAGGCTGCCGGATGAGTGGAGGTGGAGTATGGTGGTTCCATTGTATAAGAACAAAGGTGATATCCAGAGTTGTAACAATTATAGGGGTATCAAATTACTGAGTCATACCATGAAAGTATGGGAGAGGGTGGTTGAAGCAAGAGTGAGGATGCCAGTGTCTGTATCCGACAACCAGTTCGGGTTCATGCCGGGTCGTTCAACCAAAGAAGTTATACACCTTGTTAGGAGGTTGGTGGAACTATTCAGAGAGAGAAAGAAGGATTTGCACATGATGTTTATTGACCTAGAGAAAGAATATGACAAGGTTCCTAGAGAAGTTCTCTGGAGATTCTTGGAGGCAAAAGGTGTGCCGATTCCTTATGTTATGGCAATTAAAGACATGTATGACGGGGCTAAGACTCGGGTTAGGACAGTAGGAGGAGACTCTGAGCGTTTTCGGTTGAAATAGGATTACACCAAGGCTCTGCGCTCAGTCCGTTCTTATTCACCCTGGTGATGGATGCGATATCCGACCATATTCAAGGGGAGGTGCCATAGTGCATGCTATTCGCCGATGACATAGTTCTGATTGATGAGTCAGGAGCCGGTGTTAACGAGAGATTGGAAGTTTGGAGACAGACTCTTGAGTCCAAGGGCTTCAAGCTAAGCAGAACGAAGACGGAATACCTCGAGTGTAAGTTCAGCGCCGGGCCGGGGGAAGTGGACGTGGATGTGAGGCTTGAGTCACAGATTATCCCAAATAGAGGCAGCTTCAAGTACCTTGGGTCGGTTATCCACGGGGGAGAGGAGATCGACGAGGGTGTCACACACCGTATTGGTGTAGGATGGATGAAGTGGAGGTTAGCATCTGGAGTCTTGTGTGATAAGAGAGTGCCAACGATACTCAAAGGTAAGTTCTATAAAGCGGTGGTTAGACCGGCCATGATGTATGGGGCTGAGTGTTGGCCTGTTAAGAACTCACATATCCAAAAGATAAAAGTAGCTGAAATGAGGATGTTGAGGTGGATGTGTGGGCACACTAGAAAGGATAAGATTAGGAATGATGACATTCGGGAGAAGGTGCACGTGGCCCCTATTGATGACAAGATGCGGGAAGTGAGGCTCAAATGGTTCGGGCATATACAGAGGAGAAGCGCAGATGCTCCAGTAAGGAGGTGTGAGCGGCTGGTCGTGGAAGGCACGAGAAGAGGTAGAGGGTGGCCTAAGAAGTATTGGGGAGAGGTGATCAGGGAGGATATAGCGAGGCTTCAGATTACCAAGGACATGACACTTGATAGGAAGTTATGAAAGTCGCGTATTACGGTTATAGGCTAGGAGGTAGTTGAGTCTTGCGTTACTTTGTACCTTTGTGAGCCTAGTTCGGTGGGGTTTTGTCTAAGATAGCTAGGGGCAATGTCGTGTTTTACTATTTTCTATTTTCGATGCAGGATCCATTTACAAACCATCGTTTTTGCTTTGAATTTTTTTTTTTCCCTATTTTCTATGTTCCTTTTTCCCTATGATTTCTGTGGCGAATCTAATACTCTTTTCTTTTATCTTTTTATTATCTTGAGCCGAGGGTCTTTCAGAAACAGCCTCTCTACCCCTTTCGGGGTAGGGGTAAGGTCTGCGTACATACTACCCTCCCCAGACCCCACTTGTGGGATTTTAGTGGGTTGTTGTTGTTGTTGTTGTTTGTTAGATCCGAGCTTTTGGACCAAGAAATTGACTGCGCTGGTTGGTTCTATTAATGTTTCTCCAGAAATTAAAAAATAGCCAGGTTTACAAGTGGTCATTCAAAAGTAGCCACAGTTTCAAAAGTAATCAAAATTTAGTCACTTTTCATGTAAAGATAAATCTGAACGAAAATATTGTTCAAAATCTGAAAAAATACTCCACTATACTGGACTGAAACTCCAATCTAATATACTGGAGTTCAAGTTGTATATGGTAGAAATCGACGGCTCGATTTCACGAGCATCACAACATCTCGAGGACTTCCAGTGATTGACTCCGAGAATTCTCGATAGTTCGACTTTGAGAAAGTATAAGTAATGATCGGCTCCGAGAAAATGTGAATTACTGGTCTCGGCGAATCAAGGTGGAGTTCCCAAGACACGTGCATATGGCAGGTCAAGTCTAATGGACTAGCCCAAAAGGTGAATCAAGGCATTAAATAGATGTACCAGCCGCATATTTTTGTAATTAATGTGTTTGTACTATGTTAGGATTCCCCCTAATATATAAAGGGGATCCTTGTCATTTTGTAAATATTTGTTGCTCCATACTAAATACACAAGAATATTCTCTCTGCTCTCTAACACATTCTCTTGATTTCATTGCTCCATTTATTGCTTATATTTGTTACTTATATTTATTGTTCATCATTCATTGCTTATTATTGGCCATAAAGAGCCGCCATTGATTTTATCCTAACTGTTAATCTCTATTGACCGCCCTCGTTGAACATCGTACTCGACCACAAGGCCTCGAATATGCAAGCTCGAGGCCCCGATTATTGATTATTCGGTTTGGCTATCACCTTCTCTCAAGCTCTTATCTCATTTCTAAGTCTTTCATATAGTATCAACTGCCTAAACACTAGCATAAAAATTGATCACGTATTTTTAGAATTCCATAATCAAATTTAATTATTATTACTATTTTCACGGTAAACAGTTTGGCGCCCACAGTTGGGCTAAAAATAATAGTGATTATTTTATTGCTGGTTTTACTACACAACGCAAGTTATCTTTCACACTTTTTTTTGCCCAAGATCTTTGATTTCAGGTCAAAATGTCTGACTCAGTGAGCAACAATCTCGAGAACGATGGAGAAAATGGTGTAGATGTTCCTGGTGTTGGTATACCACTGCGAAAACCTATGAACGTACCAGAGCCAATTCCCATGGACGTGGTCTCACGCGACGCCCAACACGTCGATATAAGCTCTCACACTAACAGGAGCGTGCACCAAGGAGATCAACAAGAAGCTTAGAAAACCCCAACTAGGGAAGAGTGGGAGTTTAGCCTTCATGTTATTTTTGAAATGTTGCAGGCACAACAGCTGGCTATTGCTCAGCGGCAAAGTCACCAGAAAACTCCTTGCACGGTAGCACTGGGGACGGCTCTCCCAGCCGAGCAGGTATAAGAGAGAACAAGCAATAACAGGTCATCAGCCGATCCCGCCATCGTAAAGATGCTCGAGGATCTCACAAGGAGGATCGAATCGGGCGAGAAAATGATAGAATGTTAAAAAGGTTGAGAACTACAACTCCAGGTCGACCGAATTCCGGGCGCACCCCCGTTCTTGAAAGGTGTGGATTCAAAGAAGTTCATACAGAAGCCGTTCCCATAGGAAGAGGCCCCGAAACTCATTCCAAAGAAGTTCAGGATGCCGGATCTTCCGAAATACAACAGAAACTCCCACCCAAATGAACACGTTACCACTTACACTTGTGTAGTAAAGAGAAATGACCTAAGGGACGACGTGATCGAGTCCGTCCTGTTAAAGAAGTTTGGGTAAACGTTCTCTAAAGGGGCCATGATGTGGTATCAAAACCTAGCCATGAACTTGATAGATTCATTTGCCACGCTGGCATATTCTTTCATTAAGGCAATGCTGGTTCCATGAAAGTAGCAACAAGGAAATTCGACGTCTTCAAGATTAAGCAGAGGGAGAATAGATGCAGCGAGAGTTCGTATCTCGCTTTCAAATGGAACGAATGGAACTACCACCAGTCTCTGATGATTGGGCAGTACAGGCCTTCACTCAAGGTCTGAATGAACGAAGCTCGGTGGCTTCGAAGCAGCTGAAACATAATCTGGTCGAATATCCCGCTGTGACCTGGTCGGACGTTCACAACCGATATCAGCCGAAAATCAGGGTCGAGGACGGCTAGCTAGGAGCCCTCTCAGGCTTGGTATACCCAAGCAGGCTTCTGGTGAAGGAGCCATAGCTAAACAAAGAAAGGTACCAACCATACATCGAAGACAAGAGAAACGTCCTGAGGCGCAACGTACCCCACAACGATCGAAGGATGGATCGAGGACAGAATCCTCGGGGACTCATCAGCAGGTCCGGATTTGATAGGCATGTAGGACCAACGGAGGCACCTCGCTTGTCAGAATACAACTTCAACATCGACATATCAGACATCGTGTTCGCCATTAGATCAGAGACGCCAGGTGGCCCAGGCCTGTACAATCAGATCCTTCGTAAAGGAATCATAACTGAGTATGTGAATTTCATAACACGCACGACCACAGGATCAAGGATTGCTACCAGCTCCAAGAAAAAGTAGCCAGACTACTCAATAAAGGTCACCTCCGAGAATTCCTAAGTGACCGGGCCAAAAATTAGTTCCAGGAAAGAGAGGCGGCTAAGAAGAACGAAATAAATGAGCCACAACATGTAATCCACATGATCTTGGGAGGCGTCGATGCCCCACATGAGCCCATGATGAGAAGAACAAAAATATCCATCACCAAAGAAAAGCAAACTCGGGGCTACATACCGAGGATGCTCTCACATTCAACGATGAGGACATTGAGACCTTGTCTCAGCCTCACAATGATGCACTGGTAATCTCTTTCCTTGTAAATACATTTCAAATTAAACTCATACTTGTGGATCCAGGTAGCTCGGCCAACATTATCTGGTCGAGGGTGATAGAGCAGGTCGGACTGCTTGACCAAATTGTGCCCGCCCCTAGAGTCCTCAATAGATTCAACATGGAAAGCATAACAACGAAAGGGGAAATCAACCTCTCGATTAACGTGGCTGACACGACCCAAAATGGCAAATTCCATGTCATCGAAGGAGACATGAGGTACAACACCTTGCTCGAAAGGCCGTGGATACACTGCATGAGAGCAGTACCATCCACCCTCCATGAAATGATGAAATTCTCGACAAAGGATGGGATTAAAACCGTCTATGGGGAACAACATGTTGCAAGAGAAATGTTCGCGGTGCACGATACAATGCCGACACCAGTACCTCCACCCTCGAAGGAGCCAAAGGGTAATCAAACAGTAAAATAGCGATAGCAAACTACATCTTCGGTTGAGCACGACTAAACAAAGTAGAGGATCATACCGCATCCTCATCACAAGCGACTGAAACACATCGGGGCTCTAAACATCGCCGGCATATTCTACACTGAGGTATGACCATCTCCCCTTTTATTTTATACTTCATACTAACCTTTATACAGGAATCCAACCGAGGTAGTCGAAGCGTTGATCCAGCTTGAAGACCTTCAGTTTTTAAAGCATCCGTTGCACTCTTTTCTTTCGATCGAGTTTTTTTCCCGAAAAGGATTTTTACTAGCAAGGTTTTTAACAAGGCAACATTTGTATGCTACCTAAGGAAAACTCTACAAGCATTCAAGACTTCCTTTGCAATCAACCTCGAATACTGGTAGGCATCCCCCTGGAAGGTCACCTACCCGGAGAAGCCACAATGCGCTGAGGGGAGTCTTGATAGGAAAATGATGTACCGGGCCAAAAGGTCAAACGAATCGTGTCCGTATAGAATATTCGGTCCCCTGAAAACGAAAACATGTATACTTGTACCAAGTAATCGAAGAATACTTTTCATCAAAGCATTTCACGCTTCAAAAGAAACTCAGCATTTTTGCAAAAATGACTCCTCTATAAAAAATGTCCTGAACACTCGGAGACTAGCATCAACAATTCAACACCTGAACGACCTCCGGGTTGGAACTCCAAACTTATAAGCCCTCAACGAGGCAACATCAAAATCACAAAAATGTCTCCAAAGCCAAAAGAGTCCCGAACACTCGGGGACTAGCGTGAAAATCTCAAAAATCACACGGCCTCCGGGTCGAAAACTCCGAAATCATAAGCCCTCAATGAGGCAATACCAAGTTTTCAAGTAATGGCTCTCGAGCCAAGGTACCATCGATGACTCGGGGACTATCGCCAATCACCACTCATTAAAAACCTGAGGCCATAAGACCCCAAGTGAGTAGATTTGATCTTGTAAGACCTATATAAGGCAGCAACAATATCGGTAAGACCTCAAGCAAGGCATTAACCATATTTATACTAAGTATCCAAAATTGTATGACCTCAAAGGTATGTAAAACTTGTAAGACCTTACTAAAGGCATAAACCCAATCTCAAAGTTAAGGCTATATATCGAACTTGTAAGACCCCTAAAAGGCATACCCTTGATATCGACGCCGAAACTACTTCACTCGGGACTAAAATTGCTCTGGCCAAGCATATATGACTATAGTCACAAGGCTGTACCAGCCAAACTAATGTGACTCGGGGACGCCCGACCGTCGCTATAAAGTCACAAGCCTTTAATTACTCCGAATATACTTCGAAAAAAACTGGTTAAGCAGGCTACCCTCGACATAGGCAAATGAGCTTCAACCATGTCAGCTCTAAATTACAGGTTTCGAGCTACTCAGCCACCGATACAAACCTCCCGAGGTGCTCTATCATCGCCGCATTATGACTCATAATCGAGGTTTTTATCAAACCGTCGAAGAGTCAGGCGAACACAATCTCAAAAATCCTTAACGTAGGAAAAAAAAGCCTTCATAAGAGGTTGCATTGACCCAAGGCGTAAGAGTCATTGTCGCCAGCCCACATAAAAGGCCACATCGACCCAAGGCGTAAGAGCCATTGTCGCCAGCCCACATAAAAGGTCGTACAGACCCAACACGTAAGAGCCTAAGGGATAGCTTGAAATTCAAAAACTTGAGGGTCGAATGAGCTCGAGTTAAAACCCGATTCGAAGACTGAACAAAAAATAGTAAACTAAATATGCCTACGAGCAAAAGCATAAGAGCCATGTTCGCCGAATTATACTAAAAGGTCGCATCGACCAAGCGCGTAAGAGCCAACGGGCCGGCCTAATGAGCCTTAGCGCCATACCGAGAATCTAAGGATTCCTCTTATCAAAGACCAGTTCATCTGGCTAAAATCAAGGAAAAAAGAAATGCAGAAGATACAAAACCGCAAGGTTTCCTCTTTATACATACATGTAAAACAAAATATAAGCTCCATTTACAACATACTTTGAAAGTACTGTATACAGAAACAGAAAAGGAAATATATGTTCCCCTTGGGGACTATGGCCCGACTGCCCCATCCTCGCCGTCCTTGGCATCAGACAGAAGGAATTTAGCATAGTGTTCTTCCGCCTTGGCTTGCTTGATCTCTTCCGAGAGGTTGAAGCCCCTGGTATGAATTTCCTCGAGGGTTTCCCTCTGAGATTTACACCTCACATATTCTTTATTCTTTCTCTCACGATCGAGAGCCTTCCTCGGCTCAGTTGTAGCATCAGCAATGCCCTTCAAATAGGCCACCTTTCTGGTCAGCCTTAGTGCGGCTCATTACACCCTCAGCCCGGGCATTCACCACCTCAGCCTTCGCCTTCGAAAGCTCAGACTCGAGCCTTGTGATCATATTCACTCGGACAGAATCATTCGCACGAGCGTTTCGGACTTGCACCTCGAGGGCAGAAGCCTTAGCCAAAACACTCTCCTTGGCTGCAACTTGGGCATCTGCCCGAGCCTTTAACTCGTTAAAATCACGTTTGGCCTGGCCAACTTCGCCCCAAAGTCGTTCCAGCTCCTTCGTTTTGCTCTCCAACTGAAATATCAAAACATTAGTCTCCGAAAATGAAAGGGGGAGCATACATCAACATAAAATACATGTTACCTGTCTTTCAAGATGACTTTCACAGTTCCGACTTCGATCCGCCTCACACCACAGGTATATCAGCTCACCTTCCTTTCTTGCATAAAGGAGCCTAAGGGATTTCTCCCTATCCAAAGCTTTCTGTAGCCTGGCCTCATGGCGAAGCAGCTCGAACTTAAGCTTTTCAAAGGCCTACAAAATAAAATTCAATAAGAAAGGGAGGGCGCAAAACCAAGATAAGCCTATACTAGATACCAAAGATTACCATAAAGCTAAGCCGTTGAGCTTCACCAAAGGCCAAAACAATATCTGATGGCCTAGTATCCCCCAAAGTGCCTTTGGTAGTAAAAGAGGAAGGAACTGCACAACCCTCATTCCTCGGAGTACGGAAACAAAAAATGTTCTTTCGAGAACAGAGGCCTTCGAAGCCGGAAGATTAGCCGACTCGCCTCTTTTGAACCTCAGAAAAGGACTCACCCCTCCGTGAGCATCCTCACACCTCGGAGACTCTTTCTATTTATTATCGAACCCCGACCCCGAAGTCGGCAATCTATCCTCCTCCCCTAGGGGGCACGACCTCATCTCGAAAAAACCTCCAACACCTGCGGCGGTAGAGTTAGTGCGCTAAAAAGAAAGTACCTTTATGAGGAAATAAGACACTAAATGCCTACCGTGATGCTTTGCCTCCCATCTCCCCTTGGATAGATCTCGCCACTTGTGCTTATCATAGGTCGAACAAGCTGCCAGCTTACGGGACCATTCAGCTAGATCGGGGACCCCGTTCGGCAACCAAGGAACCACTACAAAGAATAAAATAGAAATATTCCTTTATGGATCCCGCCTCCACTATGGACAAAGAGATAAAAATACAAGTATACCACTTACGTGTGAAATTCCATTTCTCAGGAAATGGGAAAAACTCTCCAGGGATGATATCGACTGTCCGTGCTCGAACAAACCGGCTCGTCCATCCTCGATCCTCGTCCTCTTCATTATTTACGACAGGGGATCGAGTGTCAATGCCGTATGATAATCAATACCAGGTAGTGCAGAGGCCGATATAATCTAACGAGACAAATAAGCATGAATTCGAGCCCGACCTTATCAAAGTACCTTATCACCGACACTATCTTCCAAAGGGATGGGCGAGCCTGCGCCAAGGTAACCTGATACCTCCTACAGAATTCAAGCACGACCCTATCAGGGGGACCCAATGTAAAAGGATATGTGTACACGCTCAAAAACAACTCGACACGGGTCATGATTCTCTCCTCAAGGGAAGGTACCTACAGTATCACTCCTTCTCGTAACAAAACACCTTGAGGCCCTCTCACTGGGTACCGGGGTTGTACCAAAAATCGAACACGGAACAGAGGCAAAACCCCCCTCTCCTTGATGGGCAGATGTTGATGTAGCAGCCATGGCTACAATAAAATAGGAAGATGAGGATGAAGATTTGGGCGAAGGCCTTAAATTGAAACGACGGGAGAACTAGCACAAAGAACAAAGTTCTATGGAAGAAATAGTTACTCAGAATAGAAAAATCTCCATTTGAGAAGTAAGCGAGTGAATATATAGAGGCAAAAAGCGACTATTTTCCTATCAAGAAGACCAATTAAGTCTGGCCATGACAACACCATTTTTTGGGAAATGGACTGGCAGGACCACCCTAGGGGCCCAACTATCAGGCCATATGAATGATGTTATCACGTGGCATTCGGGAGGTATTTAGACCCTGAGGTTCCCTGCTATCATAAGCATCGGCCCCAAAGGAGCCATCGACCTAATTTCGAGATGGTACCCAATCTCGAGGGACCCCATTACTCCAGGCATGGGCTCCAAAGAGCCAATATCAAAATTCGAAGACTAACTCCGCAAGAACGATAGAGTATAAAGAATATGAAGACTTGAAGTAGAAAAATTCTCATGCATTGCCAAAAAATATATTTACAAGACTTGTTTCCCCGGGAGTACATACATAAAAAGAAAGAAGAAAAACAAAGGCGACACGGGCTTACTCTTTATCACCACTACCCTCTGAACCCTTTTCGGGACCTTCATCCAAAGCAACTAAGAGCGCCAAATCTTCCTCCTACTCTCGGGCCTGCTCGATCCCAGCTGAGAGATCGGCACCTTTAGCTCTGGCTTCCTCTAAGGCTTGCCTCTTCACCTTGGCACTAGCATGAGCGACAGTCCGAATCAGTTTTTGCTTAGCATCCACCAATATATTTCAGGATATTTGATTTGCGGTGGCCGAATCCTTCAGATAAGTAGCAAGTTTTTCTTCGACCTTGGACTTGGCCGCAAATAGCACAACAACCTCTTTTCGAGCATTTTGGAGAAGACCTTGGGTCGATGCCAATTCTGAGGTCACTACCTCATTTGGCTCCCTCAGCTCGAGGATCTCCACCTTCTTCTGCCCAATCCGTGAAGGAAAAGATAAGTCAGTAAATATCGAATTATGAGAACGATGAGCGAATTCACGAATAACAAAATACCTGCTCAGCAAGATCAACCTTTTCTTGGAGCACTCCTTCCAAAGTCACCCGAAGCTTACTTAAATCCTTCTCCTTTCGGGCAGAGGAGGCCTCCGACTCCTGCAGCCTCGAGGTAAGTTTCTCGAGCTCCTTTCCATGGCATGAAAGCTCCGAGTGGGCATGTTCATACATCTCCTTAGACTACGACGAAACAGAAGAGTGAGAAAAATGAGGAAAAATGCTTGAAACTAAAAAGTATACACGAACAGCTATTACCTGCCACTAGAACTTCTCCACCGCCTCGATAGCATCGGGAGCATCGAGATCAATGTCCTCACTAGCATCGTCAATATGATCAAGGAAATTGCCAAGCACACCTTCCCCTTAAGAGGACCCCCCTACTTTGGCAGTATTCGGGTCCTGAGCATCCCTTAACTCCCCGGACGAGAACTGAGGGCCTAAATTAAGGCCACCCAGGACTTCGATGTCACCAAGAGGAAAATCTTATCCTTAAAAAGCTCCAGGCCTAGACCCTTTGAAACCATCAACAACAGTCTCTTCAGCGAAGGCTGTGCCAAGACCGAATAGGGACTCAAGGGCGGCACTAACACCCTCTTCAAGGCCCTCCGAGGCATAGGCTCGAGCCGATTCAGCCATCCCTGACTCAGCACCCTTCGATACAGGTACTTGGGGGCTTCCATTCCCGACTTTCTTCTTTTTATTAAAGGAGCATCATCTCCATCATCATCCTTGTCATCTGAGCCCACTCTAAAAGCCGAAGACGAGACCTTGGCTTCGGCTCGAGATCTACTAGACCTGGTTTTCTTCATCATAGGGGACTCAACAGCCAAACTTTTCTTCCTCTTCTTGACTTTGTCTGGATTTGGATCCCCTCCTCACCATCAGGAGGAGGTCTTATCAGCTCTCCATCACCGAGGCCTGCACAAACATAATGGTCAAAACTTATCAGCATAAAGGGTATGAGAAAGAAATGCACAAACATAGTGAAAGTGACAGGAAGGATTTTACCATGGTTCTTGGTCACCCACCGCGTTTTAGCCAGGTCGGACCAAGACTGCCCAAGATATAGGAACGAAGCATCCAATTGCCTGATCCATCCCGGTAGATCCTGAACCGCTTCGGGATACCAAACAGTAGATGCAAAAACAAATGGGAGATCATTTTTTGGAATAAAGGTAAGAAGATCAGAGAGCATGTTCAAAGGAAAAATACTTACACTGTATATTCCACTTCTCCGGGAATAGAATTCTCTCGGCCGGGATGATGTCCAAGGTCCTCACTCAAATGAACCTGGTCATCCGCTATCGATCCTTGTCATTATCGGTACTCGAGAAAAATGATTTTTTGGACTGGTGGTGAAGCTTAATCAAACCTCGATAAATTTGAGGGCTATACAATCTAATCAAATGTTCGAGGGTAAAGGTCTCTCCCTTGACCTCATTGTAGAATTGGCGAAGCATGTAGACTATCCTCTAGAAATATGGATAGATTTGACCAAGCGTCACTTGGTACTTGTCACAAAAAGCAAGAATAACCGGATCTATCTCTAGGGAAGAAGGGTTTGAAGAGTCGACAGGACCCAAAGTGAATGGATAAGTATATACATAAAGGAAACAAACTTTATGATCCGTTACACTCTCATTAGAGGGGGGATCTTAACCAGCACTGCCCTCCCCCATCAACAATCTTTCTTCACTTTCTTCATATCGGTCACTATGCTAATATACTGGGACACGTGTTCGCATCGGCCCGGTGTAGATGAAGGTTTGTCGATGATGAAATCCTTCATCATGTCGAACCCAATAGAAGTACACTGCTCAATAGTGGGTATCACTTTGGGTTTTCCCTTGGATGTTTGGGATGAAGAGGCAACCTCATTTTTTTGAGGAACTGTCTGGAAAGTTCTAGCCATGGTGATGGTAAAGCAAAGGATCAAGAATGGAAGAAGAGGGAATGTGAAAGGGGATAGATTTAGCCTTGAAAATTTGAAGATATTGTGAAAGTAGGAATTATCAAATGATTGATGCATTTATGGGAGCCATGTGGGCAGCAGAAAGGACGAACCAATAGCAGTTCATGGGCTTCTCGATAGTCGTGGTTGACGGTGACCTTTGCGGGGCTTTTTGAGTATGGAATTTAATTCTCTGATGGGCTGACATCAGAGCGATGATTCTTACAGAGTAGGGGCTCAGAATCATTTCCTACCACTTTGTTCTAGGAAACGCGGGGACTATCTATATACAGTAGAAACCGACGGCTCGATTTCACGAGTATCACGGCATCTCGAGGGCTTCCAGTTATCGACTCAGAGAATTCTCAATAGTTTGACTTCGAGACATTGTAAGTAATGATCGGCCCCGAGACTATGTGAATTACCGGTCTCGGAGAATCAAGGAGGAGTTCCCAAGGCACGTGCACAATGGCAGGTCAAGTCTAGTGGACTAGCCCAAAAGGCGAATCAAGTCATTAAATGGCTGTACTAGCCCCATATCTTTGTAATTAATGTGTTTGTACTATGTTGGGATTTCCCATCATATATAAAGGGGATCCTTGTCATTTTTTAAACATCTATTGCTCCATACTAAATACACAAGAACATTTTCTATGCTCTCTAACACATTCTCTTGATTTTGTTGCTCCATTTATTGCTTATATTTGTTACTTATATTTATTGTTCATCATTCATTGCTTATTATTGGCCATAAAGAGCCGTCATTGATTTTATCCTAACTGTTAGTCTCTATTGACCGCCCTCGGTGAACATTGGACTCAACCCCAAGGCCTCGAATACGCAAACTCGAGGCCTTGATTATTGATCATTCGGTTTGGCTATCACCTTGGTCCCAAGGTCTTATCTCGTTTCTAAGTCTTTCATATAGTTTCAACTTCCTAAAAACTAGCATAAAAATAGATCACGTATTTTTAGAATCCCATAATCAAATTTAATTGTTATTACCATTTTGATGGTAAACACTAGTATAATATACCGGTATATCATAATATACTGGAGTTTGGAGCACCGGTGCTCCAGTCTCTAGTCTCCAGTATATTATACTGGAGACAGCAAAGTATACCGGTCCAGCATAATATGTTGGAAGTTCATACACAGGTGCACAAAACTCCAGTATATTATGCTGGACCGGTCTCTGTTGCAGCAAAATAGTGGCTATTTTTTAATGACTTGGCAAATGCTGGCTATTTTTGAATGATCAGTCCGAAAACTGACTAGACCGTGCTATTTTGACCTATGTTTTGGAACCTTTTAAGCTTCTTTTCTTATTAGCACATTTGTTTTCCTTAACACCTAGAATATTTGACCTACATCTTCTATCCGTTCTAAAAATACTGGCAAAATGGCTTCCTGGGCGCTTAAACTTGTAAGGCTTTTGAAAGCCGATACACAAACTTTCATCTTTTCCATTTAAACACTCAAACTCATGAAACCTATAACTAATTAATACATATTACCCTTGGCCTTACGCGCATTTATTACACATTTGCTAACATGTCCATCCAGTCAGCAAATGACTAATGAGACTGGTACACTTCAAGGGCGCAAAATTAAACCCCAACCGATTGGGTCCCCCCTCTTTTAATCACTACACCGACAAACCCTCCCCCATTTTTTGTCTTTTTTCCTCTTTCTAACCAACCCTTTCCTCTTAAACCTAGGTTAAGCAATAGCCTGAAAATTAGTCATTCCTTTCCAAAATTAAGGTCGTAATCACTCCAAAACAAACCGATTGGTGTCCCATCTCTTTTAATAAAAAGCTGATCGAGCTTTGTTTGGTCTGAGCTTTCGATTTCAGTCACGTTATCGGCTCTGAAGGTTAGTTTGTTTCTTTTGATGTCGTTTTCTATTTTGTCTTCTAATTTCTTATGAAATAATATGGGTAGTGTTTGATAGTGAAAGCTATTTTTGTCTGCATGCACAATTTTTCATCTGTTATTTTGGGATTTTATATCATAGATTTTATATTTGGGGAAACACTCGAATATTCACTCTATTTTAGGGGTTTTGTCTTTTTCATGACTGATATGGTATTTGGGGTTAAAAAATTAGGGCTTTTGTCTGCATGCACAAATTATGGGATTTTATATTAGGGTTTTGGGGAAAACAGTCCTATATTAAATTTCTTTTAGAGGTTTGTCTTTTTCATGAGTGATATGGCATTTTGGGTTAAAAATTAGGGCTTTTTTGAATATCCAAATATTCTTGTCTCCCACTTGTTAAAGTTTATGGCTTTTTAGGCTTAATGTGTATCTGACTTAGTCCCCCTTTTTTATAGGTTTCAATGGCTATCTATGTGAAATTACAGTTTCATCATCTAGGGTGGTTAGTGGCTGACCCATTTATGAGGTATGTAAATGGGCAAACTTCGCCAGTTGTTCTTCAAGCTGACATTGATAAATTACATATAATTCGCTTTCATGATTGGGCTAAGGATATAGGGTACTTAATAGTAGATAAATATGCATGTAAAAAATTAATCAAAAAGGAGAATTTAGATTTCTGAAATATGATGTTGATGTGTTAGCTTTCTGTAAAGACCTTAAGGATGGTGATTTTATTGATTTGTATATATGTCACACAATTAATACACCATGTCTTGATTTGGACCTAGATGAATTGTTAAGTAGTGGTGGTTTAAATGTGGACCCCACTAATGTTCAGTCATTTGGCTTTAGTGAAATGCCACATGGTCAAACAAGTGATATTAATGCTGGGGTAACAAACTCACGTGACAATTATATAAATAGGGGTGATAACACTCATGGGAAGGTTAAAGAGAGGGCTGCTGAAAGTGATTCTGAAATAGAAGAGTCTAGTGAAGATAAAGGTGAGTTCCATAACTTTTATTTAGCAACTGATTCTGAGGGTGCGAAATTGACTTGGCTTCGCCAAAAGGCCTCATCTCTAAAAGCCCGGCTCGTGAGGCGTCCCTCTCGCAGTAGGGTTCCAACCCTCACCTCGCTCTTGTGACATGCTATGTTTCCCCTCTCTATTCCCAAGTAAAGGGTGTTGAGGGTGATGTTGAGGGTGATAAGCTAAGTACTGAGAGTGAGGATAAATATTAAGAGGCTATTTCTAAAGATGATGATGATGATGATACAAATGAGTCATTATATGGTTCTGATGAGGATATTGTTAGAAAGACAAGTGATCTAGAACCTGAAGTTGTTGCTGCTAGACAGGCTAAAGTGAATGCAAAGAGTAGTAAATTAAGATATAGTGAAGTTAATACTGATAAGATACCTAGTGGACCTGTAGGTATAGACCCTGGTTTTGACGACATGTATAAAGATAGAGGATCCAAATATGCTGGAAAGTTGGGAGGCGATGAGCAATATCTGGACAGTTCAGATCTAGGTAGCGAGGATACAAATGATGAAGTAGTTGAAGAAGATAGAGTGCATAACCCTCAACCAAGATGATACAGCAGCAGGGTATACTTTGATCCTGCTTGTAAGAAAAATTGTTTCCAGTTGGAAATGATGTTTGAAAATGTGAAATAGTTCAGATCTTCTTTGCAAGATTATGCTGTACAAAGAAGAGTTTAAATTAAGTTGAGGCCTAATGAGCAACATAGGGTTAGGGAAAAATGTGTGAACTCAACAAGATGTAGATGTCATATTTTGGGAAGTTTGGAGGGACACAAGGAATTTCATTGTCAGCAACTACTATCCTATTCATAAGTGTTTTAGAGCAACCAGAAACAAGATGGCTAATACATCATGGGTAGCTAAACATTTCAAGGACAAGATTATCAACCAACCTGACATAAACCTTAGGAAATTGCAAGATTTGATTAGGATATAGTATGGTGTCTATGTAGGGAAATCCATATGTGCCAGGGCTAAACATCAGGTCATGGGCAAGTATCTTAGTGATTACAAGTAGGAGTTTTCTAGAATATATGATTATGCTGACACGTTAAGATCTACAAATCCTTGCAGTACTGTTGTTGTGAAAACCTCCAAGGAGACAATACCTAGTAAATAGGTGTTTGTGGGTATCAATATTTGCCTACATGCTTGCAAAGTTGGTTGGTTGTAAGGATGTAAAACTGTTATTGGCTTTGATGGAGCATTTATGAAGGGTGTATGTAAGGGTGAGCTAATATCATGCATTTATAAAGATAGTAACAACCAAATGTACCTTGTTGCCTGGGAAGTGGTTGAAAAGGAGACAAAGCACACATGGTCATGATTTTTAGGTGCCTGATGCATGATCTGCAGCTCATAGAATCCCAAGGTGAGGGGCTGACCATCATTTCTGATATGCAGAAGTTATATACTTCACCCTTGTTCTTCCTTTAATTACTTGTCTACTTTATATATGTTTATGATATTCTAATTCTTTTTCTTATTTCTTAAGGGACTTATTTCATCTATTTCTGAGTTGTTTCCAAATGCTGAGCACAAAATATGTGCAAGACACATATGGAGCAACTGGAAACAAAAGTGGGAAGGAGAGGAAAGAAGGAAGAAGTTCTGGGTTCTGTGCAAGGACTTCATTTGAAGCATATTTGAAGGCTAAGATAGATGAGATGGCAGAATTAGGTGATATTAAGATCATTGAGGACTTTTTGAGATGCCCAAATCAATGTTGGTGTGGAGAATTCTTCAAAGATTGGAGTAAATGTGATTCTGTGGAGAACAACATGTGTGAGACCTTTAACAGTTGGATCTTGTCTGCTAGGCACAAGTCTATCTTAACTATGTTAGAAGATATTAGAGTGAAGGTGATTGAGAGGATGACTACCATGAGAGAATTTGCAACAAGGTTGATTTCTGACGTATCTCCTATGGTAATGGGATACGTAGAGGAACAATCTCAATATGTTGTTAAGCATATATTTAAGTAGAATGGGACACTGGGTATGAGATATAACATGGGGTTTACAAACATATTGTTGACTTCTCCAACAATACATGCACATGTAGATTATGGCAGCTCAAAGGAATACCATTCTCCCATGCAATATGTGCAATGTTTTTTAAGAGATTTGAGCATGCTAACTATGTAACCCATTGGTACAGGAAAGAAACATACCTGAAGGCTTTTAGATGTTACATACAGCTAGTAACCAATATGGAGATGTGGCCATCTACACAGAATCCAACTGTTGAACAACAACAACAACAACAACAACAACAACAACCCAGTATATTCCCACAAGTGGGATCTGGGGAGGGTAATATGTACGCAGACCTTACCCCTACCCCGTGGGGCAGAGAGGCTATTTCCAGGAGAATCCAACTGTTGAGCCTCCTATAATTACCAAGATGCCTGGTAGACCTATGAAAAATAGAAAAAGAGCTCAAGATGAACATAAAAAGAAGTTTGGTAAGAGATCAAGGAAAGGGAAACCAATGACATGCTCTAACTGTAAGATAGTAGGCCATAACAAGAAGGGGTATCCTATCCTGGTAATGTACTCAATTTGTTTTTGATTTTGTCTTATACTTTGGTTGTTTCTATATCTCATTTTATATTTTGGAAATTTCAGAAAGGACAAAGATCTGGAACAACAGGAACCATGCTACTCAACCATCGCAGTCTGCTCAAACAACAACTCAACAATCAGGTCCTACAAGTGATTCTAGAACTACTAGGACCAGAAATACTCAACTATCAGCTGTTGCAAGTGCATCTGTAAGTATTCATTTTTTACTTTAGTTAATCTGTATTAGGACCATGATTTTTAAATTACTAGATAATCTCTTATCTTACATCAGGATACTGAAATTATGAGATCAAGAAGTTCTGAGGATATTATAGCTAGTGTTAGAGGAAGGCCAATATGTAGTGAACTTAGAGGAAGACCAAGAATACTGGATTTTGTATATTGTTTAGTGATATAGGAACAGTGATAGAAAGGGTAAGATAACTGAGGATTTGAATTTTTATTTATACATTAGTAGTTTGGGGTACTAATTTGTCTTCATATGCAGTGTGGATCAAGAGATAAGGTACATGCTGCTCCTACAAAAGTAGTGGATACTGGGCAGACCAATATCGATCTTGGATATAGCGCACATGGACTAAGGTGGAAAGGAAGAAATGCTATATCACAAAGGAAACTTCAACAACAGTTGAGGAGAATACAAACTCAAGTAAGCCTTAGCCAACCTTAAGTCCATTCTTCATCTCAACCAAGCCAGTCTCCATGTCCAAACTTGAGCCATTCTCAGCAAAACATCAACCAATCTCAACCTTGAAGATGACTGAATGTTTGTTTTTGTGATAACTTAAGTTTGTTAGTTGCAGAACTTAATTTGTAGGTTAACTTTAGTCTGTTTAACTATTATTTTTCTTTTGGAACAATGTTTAAACTATTTTTGCTACTAGGCAGCAGTTCAGTGCTAATTTTATCAACCAAGAAGGCTGATCGAACCTGGTTGTTTATATTTGAGTGATTTCTTATGTCAAAATTGCTTTTCATTGCAAAAAAAATATATCATTCATTCTGTCATTATCATTGTACACAGGGTTATGAAGACACCGATTACTGCTAGCTAGAGTAAGAAGAAAATTACAATTATTAGTGCTACTACAAAAACTGAAGTTACAATGAGCTTCACCCTCTTCCTACACTGTAGTCGATCTCTCTCTCTCTCTCTATCTCTCTCTCTCTCTCTCTCTCTCTCTCTCTCTCTCTCTCTCTCTCTCTCTCTCTCTCTCTAATTCTTGATAACAGCCCTGAAATCACCTGCTTATAGTGATCTGGAAGAGGTGGGTCAAACCACCTAAAACAATTACAAGAATTGGCTCGACCATAGTTTTAGCACCCATAAAAACTTTTTCCTAGATTTGTTGGCTTCCAAGTGATGAAAATATGAGCTCCAACTCCACAATGACATACAGGACTTTGATTCATTATCACAGTCTGGAAAAAGAAAAAAAATTAAAGAAAGCTTCAAATTTTAAGAAATAGGAAGGAATAAAGCTTCAAATGTTATATAATAAAGGGATAATGTAATTTACATTGAAGGAATAAGAAACCACTTAAATAGGCCCCATTTTTTACCATTGGCCATTGGGAAAGGGTCTCTCACGCTTCTAAACGTCGTGAGACTCATGCAGTAGGCTGACTAGGACCAACTGATGCCACATGGGACGGGTCAACGGTCAAATGTGTTTGTTAGTTATAGGTTTCATGTGTTTGAGTTTTTAAATGGGAAAGACGGAAGTTTGTGTATCGGCTTTCAAAAGCCATGCAAGTTTAAGTGGCCAGGAAGCCATTAAGCCAAAAGCATTTTATAATTTTATGAAGTAACAGTTTTTATTTTGTATAGTGTTTGACCAAAAGTGTCAAGCTTTTTGTTAAACTAATTAATGAGGAAATAGAGGGTGAATCCTAGTTAAACATAATAAATTCCAGATCTATGATTGAAGTGGACCATTGATATGAGATCGCGCTCAAGAGCAATAAATACCGAGTATATGTTCAATGATTGTCAATGAATATAGTAATAGAAGCATGCAATAAATGTAGATAATGGCAATAAATCTAATAAGGAGGAATTTATCACCCAAATATTAGATGACTTGTGTGATTCTTCTTCCTGACAGCAACGTGGAGTAATGAAAGGTATTGATGGATATAGAATATTTGGATCTTGTAAACAAAGAGTGAAAAACGTATATATTAACAAGGTAGTCAGTGAACAAGACAAGCTTTTGTATATTCTTTATAGTCAACCCTTTACAATGTGCTCTTATCAAAAAGTGAAAATCCCCTTTTTGTTCTTTATCTCTTCCTGTTTATAGTGGATATCCCTAAGAAACCCTAAAAAGTACAACATAAGGAATATCCAAACTTTTCCTACCATTGCTTCTTTACTCCATTTACTCGACCTTGGCAATAAACCTTCTGAAGACGACTCCTTGCCATTGTGCCTAGTCAACCCCATCCCCGACTCTGTTTATCTGTAGTTATCAAGCTGCCCAAATTTAGACCAATACAGTTAATTCCTCTGCTTGTTGAGATCATGATCTTGCATGTCCTCAATAAGCTGACCCGATCTGCATCCGTTTAGAAGAAATTTGGTCGTGTTGATTAAGTCAAATCGGCTAAGGTCGAAAAACTAGCATGGCCAGCGGGGCTGTGGTTGGTGTGACTAACGTGGGGTTATGTCATGGCCACGTGCGTCATTATTATGCATCTTCTCGATGCAGTGTCTGTGCTTTTGTTGCTTTGATTTTGGTGCTTGTGACAGTCCGCTGCTTCAATTCTGGTATCACCCAAACCTATAAATAGATGGATGGGGCTTCATTTTTGAAAATTTTCATCATTTCTCATTTCACATGTGGCATTGCTCTTCTTTGATCTTCTTCCCCGATCTCCGCTTTCAATTCGTTGCAGCCTCTTCAATTCTAGTCTCTGACTTCTTACCCAGTTAATATCATCTTTTGATTTTTTTGTATGCATTTCACTACAGAAATATGCCAAAATCCCCTCATATTCATGACGAGGTCTCCAATGCCACTCCTTTATCGGTGCCCCCCTCGTGGTTGTGAAGAATTCATGATTGAAGAGGATGAAAGATTCCCTACCATGGAGGAGGTAGTCCCCAAGAACCCTTTTCTCAGACATGACTTCCCACAGGAACCTACTCCTACTCCTGCTCAGAAGATTTCTAAGACGGGACCGCCTCAAATAACTGACCTCCGGTCTAAATATTGCATTCCTCCTTACGTTAAAATTATTCCGGTCGAGGGCGACATCGTAGAGGTTCTCCAACCCAGATACTGTGTTTCTATTTTTACCCATTCTTAATTGGTTATTCTCTTCCTCTCCCCCCATTAGCAGAGGAGTTTTGCTGATTTTATAACGTTTGCCCAATGCAGCTCTCCCCTTATTTGTACAAAGTATTTCTGATGCTGGTGAAGTACACAGAATTGGCCAGCTGTAATGTCAATGTTCGTCAACTACTGCATCTATTTTCACCCATCTTTTTATAAAGGTACGTTGATACACCTGCGGCATCGTGGGAGAAAAGGGTTGGTGGTCGGGATTATGATAAAATGAATCGGTGGTTCTGGCATAATTACTTCTTCATCAAGACCGAGCACCTGGTGGCGAATCCGATTGGATTTCCCTAACAATGGAATTATGATTGTAAGTATCTTGTTGTATACTCGTTATTTTCTTTCTTTCATTATCGACTCACTCGCGGCTTTCTTGTTTTTAGCTGAGAGGCATGCACCTTCTCCCGTTTTTAACATTGAAGATTGGGTGGCTCGATATTACCCCACATCATGGGAATTCGTAACTGGGCATCCTTTCCATCTCCTGACTTATTACTGTTCACTATCTTTTGATGCGAACTCCCTGTGGTGCTAGGTCCGCGAGTTTCCAAGAAGGTGAAGGCTCCAGTGCCTGCATTTTGCCAAGTTATCGTGTTAGTTGGAATGTAATTTTCCTTATTTGAGTTCGCTCGAGGAGGTCGGACTCAAGTTCCGCCGACGAGGGACTCCGCCCCTCAAACTATTACCGTGCGAGATGATATCTCTTCCTAGTCCATCTTTCTTCTTATAGTCGAGCCATCTAATGGCGAGGAGACACCATCAAGGAAAAGGCAAAGGGTGGAAACCTAGAAGGACATTGTCGGTGACGTTGAGCTAGAAAAATTCATTGCTTTGGAAACAAAATCTGTGCTTACGCCAGATGTAGAGGCCATTTCCAAGGCAGGTGTCGTCATGGAGAGGATACCCTCTAGGGTTGAGGGGGTTTGTGCTAGCGGAGAGCTTACACGGCCCACAGAAGGTGGCTCATCATCGACGATCGTGGGAAATAGAGCTGTCCCTACGGGGGATGTCAACTCTGGCTTGGATATTGACCCTGAGAAGGTACGGGCCTTCCTAGAAAGGAATACTCATGTGGAGATAAGGATGTAGTGTCCTAACCGGCACCTAATCATTCCTGTGGACTACGACCTTTTGGCCAACTCAGAACAGGCGGTGCCGGCCTTTGCTCCCTTGTGCACGACTTCTGAGAACACGACACTATAGGCGATGAACGATGCGTATCTGTTGTTGGTTATATGAAGCATGGCTTTGTGAGTAAGTGCTTTTCTATGTTAGGATTTGTTGCATATGTGTAATATACTTGCACTGACTCCTCTCTTTTTGCATGTCAGACTCTTATCATGGGGATCGAGCGTGACTGGCGAGAGGAGTGGAGGACAACCATTTTTAAGAAGATGACCTCCAACTACGAAAAGTATAGTACTAAGCACCGAACGCCGACCGACTTTCTTAGCTAGGATGGCAAATTCAGTCGCTTCGTGATGGCCTCAAATAGAAAGATGATAAGTTGACGAAGAAAGATGAAGAGCTATGGGCGAGGGATGATGAACTTATGAGGGCCATCAGTAGGTTCAGTGAGCTTGAGACAGTGCTAAAGGCCAAAGAGGACGAGCTCGAGGTCAGTAAGGGGGTGATGGCTGAGAACGCTGACCTTCAAACGTAGGTGGCATCCTTAATGGCTGAACTCGGGCAAAGGGAGGCAAGGGTTGTCAATGTGAAGGGTGAGCTGAGTTCCAAGGTCTAAGAATTGATTCAGGTTGAGAAAGGTAGATTAGCCGCTATTGCTCAAGTGGCGGCCCTAAAAGATACCCTCCAAGTTTGTTGGCCTGAGCGAGTTAATAAGGTGGAGACATTGGCACTTAAGGTGGCGAGGTTGGAAAAACGGATATAGGGTTTGGGGCAGAGTTGTCCAGGTTAAACGAGCAAGTCGTTATCTTGAGGGCCAAGGAGACTCGATGGCTGTCACAATCGTCTACATCTCATACTTCTGCCGATCCCAGTGTGCCGCGAGACTTGTATGAGATGTGGGTCCATGCCGAGGCTCAACTTGACATGTACAAATCTCTAAAGGTTTTCGTGAAAGTTTCAGAAGTAGAGCTTGAGGACGTTCGTGTAAAGGCACTTGCAGCCCGTGAAGCTTGTGGTTATGACCCTGGTATGCCTGGCGGAGATGAGGATGATGACATCGTGGATAGGCTTCCCTCTGATCCTTAGTATGATGATGAGTACACCGATGGGGATCATGTGGCGTGAAGCTATTTTTACTTAGTTTTTTTTGCTTTACTATTTTTATGAGGTCGTCCTCGAGCCCCTAGTAAAAAGTATTGTAATCCGATAATTGAAATGGATCAATTCCCCTTTTGCTATGTATTTCTGGATTCGTGTTCTTTTTTCTTCTTTTTTTTGCTATATGGAGAAGCCCCTAATTTTTTGGCTGTTTTTATATGTTTGATATTGGTTGAGTCGAAGATACACTGACTTGAGGTCAAGTGTTAATTAGCTAGGAAGAGATCGAGGTTTAATGAGGCTGAAAATCAAATAATTCAAGCGAGGTTGAAAATTAAGTAATTCGAGTGAGTTCGAATGTAAAGTAATTCGAGCGAGGTCAAATGTAGAGTAACTCGAGTGAGGTCGAATGTAGAGTAATTCAAGCAAGTTTGAATGTAGAGTAATTCGAGCGAGGTCGAATATAAAATGTAATTCGAGCGAGGTCGAATGTAGAGTAATTCGAGCGAGGTCGAATGTAAAGTAATTCGAGCAAGGTCGAATACAGAGTTATTCGAGTGAGGTTGAATGTAAAATGTGAAGTTACTTGGTGGAGTTCTACAAACATGTTGATTTATTTCATTCATTGGAGAATATTACATGTTTCTGTTTGTTCCATACATATATTGGAAAAGTTCCAGTGTACCTATTACCTTTATCGTTCGGCTTGGAGAAGTAGTCGGCAAGAGGGGCGATGAATTATACTTGAACTTTGAGACGTCCCCTTCGTCGCCTCATTAAAAAGCTCCCCGAGAAAACTTAATTAGGACAAAACCCGGGCGAGGGAAAAAGAGTACGACTTGGAGGGCGTCCATTTTCAGAAGTAGAAGTATTTGAGGTGGGCGACGTTCCAATTTTTTATAGTAGCTTTTCTTCCATTATTTCTAGTTGGAATGATTCTTTTTTTGTTGCTTCCGCGATTTTGTATGGCTCGTCCCAATTGGTTCCTAGTGTACCTTCTTTTAGGTCTTTGCTCGCCTGTGTTTTGGCTTTGAGTACATAGTCTCCGACTTTGAGTGGCAGTACTTTGTACTTTTGTTGTAGTACCATTCCTCTTGTTGTTTTTGAGATATCGTTCTAATGTAAGCCATGTCTCTTCGCTCCTTGGCTTCGTCAAGGTCTTGTTTCATGTTCTCGTCATTGCTTGTTCCGCTTTCATTGGAGTATCTTAAATTAGGTTCCCCGACCTCGACTGGTATCATGGTGTCATTCCCATAGACTAGTGAATATGGCATTTCTCCTGTGCTTGTTTTTGGTGTGGTGCGATATGGCCCAAACACTTGTGGTAGCAACTCTAGCCACAGTCCCTTGGCATTGTCAAGCTTTTTCTTCAAGATGTTTAATATTGTTTTGTTGGAGGATTTGGCTTGGCTGTTGCCGGCAGGATGATATGGCTTGGAGAGTATTCGCTTGATGTACCATTTCTCGAAGAATTCGGCGATCTTTTTTCCGATAAATTAGGGTCCATTGTCACATCTAATTTCTTTAGGGATGTCTAAGAGACATATGATGTTTCTCCATATGAATGTGATAACTTCTTCTTCGCGTGTTTGGAAAAACGCACTTGCTTCTACCCACTTGGAAACACAGTCAGTTAAAACCAAAAGAAATCATATATTACCTCGCCCTGCTGGAAGGGGTCCGACAACGTCTATTCCCCATTTGATGAACGACCATGGAAACGTAACTGAGTGGAGGTTCTCGCCTACTTGGTGTATCATAGGAGCATATTTTTGGCACTGCTCGCACTTCTTGACATAGTCAGTGGCTTCCTTCTTCATTATGTGCCAATAATAACCCGCTAGAATGAGGCATCTGACGAGGGCTCGGTTGCCGGAATGGGCACCGCAGTGGCCTTCGTGTACTTCCTCGAGGACGCATCTTGTTTGGTTTGGCCCTAGTCATTTCGCCAAGGGGCCTTCAAACATTCTTTTGTATAGGTCATGATTTATGATGTTGTACTTGGTCGCCTGCATTCGAAGCTTTTTGACTTCTTTTTTGTCTGATGAGAGTACTCCCTCCTACACATATGTTATAATATGGTTACGCCAGTCCCAAGTCAAATTTACAGAGTGTACCTCAAGTTGGTCTATTGACGAGTGGAGGAGGGTGACCACATTTTCTGTTGTAATGTTTTTGCTGGCCACTGCTAACTTGGAGAGGCCATCTTCCTCGATGTTTCATGCTCAAAGTATCTAGTCGAGTCGACATTCGTCGAATTTTGGTAGCAGTTTATGAATTTTCTGCCTGGTACCTTTGTTGCCTCTGCTCTTTGATTTGGAAAGTCCCTTTGACTTGGTTGACAACGACTTGTGAGTCGCATCTGAGGATGACTCATTGTGATCTGTATTTGAGAGCTAGCTTTAGTCTTGCAATTACGATGTCATACTCAGCCTCATTGTTAGTCATATTGGGACACCGTATGGATTGGCAGATGACTTCACCTATTGGGACCTCGAGTACGAGTCCCACTCCAGATCTTGACACGTTGGATACGCCATTGTCGCACCCCCTTTTTCCTCGCAGAGTTCGGGTTTCGTCATTCATGGGGGAACAACTCATTTCCTTTTTGTAATTGGGTATTTGAAGAGACACCACCTAACAGATTATGGTGCGTTAGGACACCTAGAAAGATTAACTCAAGTAACTAGTTTGCATTACCAGAGATTAGGGTAATGGCTCAAAATAACCTTGAGGGGAAGGTGTTAGGAATCTCTCGTAGTCCACAACAGTGGGTCCCGGCCGAACTTAAACTATGTGAATTAGTCATTTTAACAAGTAAACAGTTTTAACACATATTTGCGAATAAAGGTAGTCTTCACATTCTAAATACATATATGATCAAGGAAATTCAGGTAATGAAAGTAAAAGAGAGGTTTGGACAACTTACACTTGTATATGTCAAGAAAGGGAAGTTTAGATGATTTAAACACATATAGGAATTGGGAAAGGGAAGTCCAAAGTTGATTAGCCTACATGATCAATCTGTGTAATGCCCGGCAATCCTCCTCAACTAGAGGGGCTACTCATGATATTAGCGCACAGGTCATCATATCCTTTTAGTACCCATTACCCTCCCCTTAGTGGTTATATAAGCGATTTTAATTAACGGCCTCTAGTGTGCTTCTACCCATCCCTTCCTTGTGGTCCTGGAGGAGCTTAGGACCTCTAAATCTGAGCAGTTCTAGACAGCCTAAGGTGTTTAAAAGGGAAAATCTAGGCGACAAGCAAAGAACATATAGGACAATCAAATAGAGAAAAACAGTTAAGGATTATGTTTACCTCTGCATGTACACAAGCAAGTAAGCAGCACATCTCAAACAACTGATTTTGAATAAGTTCAGAAAGCCTAGGAACATGATATCAAAATGAACATCACAAAATAGAACATGCAACATTTATTTTAAGAGAAGTGGCAGAATCCTAACCAGATTGCCTACTAAATTTATAGTCTATTAAGCCTGGGTAATTTCACATATAAAAAGAAATGGTTTCACAATTATTTAACGTCCTAAGGCTTGCCTAAGTGTATATGCAGTCACGATTCTGGGAAAAAGTTTGAAGTTCTTTTATCCTATAAGCATGCTTTCTAATGACATTTAACAAGACACTATATGAAGTTCTAGTTTTAGTACTTAACGCATCTGATAATCACCCTATGGATATGAGTTATATCTCTAATAAGTGAAACTGCTATTAGTTCTTATTAGACACGCATACTGAATGAGCAAGTGTGACAACCAATTAAACCTACATGCATGATTTCGAAAGAGATGGATTTGAATGTGTGCTGTAATGAAAGTTGAACCTTAGTTATTTTATTCCCTATAGGCATGGCGTCTAATCATGTAAAGCAAATTAGGCATAACTTATTTCAACCAAAGCAAACCCTATAGGTAGGTTATCTAACAAAGCACATATGAGCCAAAGTAAACCATATAGGCATGTTACTAGCACGCAATAGTGATTAGAGTAAACATCTAGGAGAGTTTTCAAACATGCAATAACAGAGTGCTTTTGGAATACAGTAAAGCCATAGGCAGGTTATCTAACATACAATAGTATAAAGTAAACACCTATAGGCATGCTATCTACCCATTTCATGCAAAACATAGAAAATAAGCCTATTTCCCCATTTATTATTACCCCAATTGTTATTACAAATAATTGTTATAGCCCATTATCAAGTGAATGAATTACCGAGTATATAGACTATAGAAAGCCTGCAGCAGGCCCAAATACACCTGGATAGGCCAGGCCTTCAATGTAGTCTCAAATGCTCAGAAGTTCACTGGCCAACAAGTGTCTAGGTATGTCATAGTTCCCTAAGGACCTCAAGGATCCCGGGTAGTGCTCACACCAAGACCTTTCTCAAGTAAAGACTAATTATGTGCAGTGTGGAAGAGCTAGCCCTGATATGCCAGAGTTATGAGAGATCTCAAGGATCTCTAGGCAGTACACATACCATAGGGGAAGAACTTAATGACTTAAGAATAAGTGAGGGTACTTGAAAAGACTTAATGAAAATAATGTGGAGATAACTTCTTAGGAGTAAAAGTTTTTTTAGACTAGATAAGTTTTAAGAAAATGCTAGAGATGAAACCAGTTTATAGAAAAATGCATTTTGAAAATAGTTCAGAGGAGAGAAAATTTAGCAGACAGTCAATGGATCACAGAAGGTTCAATTCCACAAACACTTTAGCAAACATGTTTGCACACAGGGGTGAAAAGGGATTGGGAACACATGGAGATCTTATTAAGGGTGCATGAATGGGGTGCAGGGAGATAGGTAGGCAGTAATACACATAGAACACTTATAGCCTTAACCAATTAGCCAGGATAGCATGTACTAAACATGGATCAAAGATGTAGAGGATAGAATCAGGCACATAAGCAGGATTAACCATAGGCATAAGTAAACAGCATGATCATACAACTAAGCATAAGTAAAACAGGTTGTTCAAGCATCAGATAAACATGTGAAGTGTAAACATATTAGTTGCCCATAGAGCAGGGCAGAATTTTAGGCATGCTTGAGCAAAGAAGTGAATAAGAGAGCAGGTCAAATTCATAACCAATGAACTAATGCAGGGATGAAACATATAGAGTTTGGGTGTCAAATATAACTAGAGACATACCAGTTGAGGGAAAAAAAGTGCAGAATATAGAGCAAATAGCCTCACTATCTAGCCTTAGCTAGACCCACAATAGCACAAGTAACACAAGTAGCAAAAAAGGAGAATAGTTTGAGTGTGTGTGTATATTGTGAATTGATGTCTCTGTATCTGAAGGAACAGAATGAGAGTTCTTATATAGCAATTAAGGGGTGAATCAAAATAAGGTAAAAGAATCACAGTTCAATCAATTAGGAGCAATTAATCAGTCACAGAATCAATTCCCATAGAGGAGTATAGACCCCTTAATTGGGGGAAATCAATTAACGGTCAGAACTAGGACTCAAGTAAGGTAATAATCAACACCACACCATATAAGGAGTCCATCAAATCCCCAAAATTGATAACTAATTAAGGCAAGTGTAATTAGTCATAATAGGGAAACAAGTAAAAAATTCTGGAAAATACTGATTTTAATAGGAAAGAACTATTCAAATTTCCCAATCAATTAATCAAAAGAAAATCCCAAAGAATGCTGGAATTAACAAGAAAATCAATCAAAACATAGGAGTCAGTTAATACGACTAGTTCATGGAAATAAACATAATAGAAGAAATCAGAGTTACCATCAAAACATCTAGGGTTCGAGCATACATACAAAAATTAACCAAACGCATAACGAGATGACTGGATTAAACATTTGAAAGTAGAAAAACTCTTGAAGAGAAGTTTGGGAAGAACCCTGAGTTGAAAACACTTAAAGTTGATTGGCAATATAGAGGTCAAAGAACCCTTAAAGATAACAGCCATGGAAACTTGAAAGCACTTCATACATATAGTTGTTCGAACAACAGAAGTCAGAGAAGTCAAAACCTAAAGTAGCGTAGTTCTTAAAAATCGGTTAGTAGTAGAGAAGTAAAAGAACCTTAAACAGTAGCCATGGAAATTTGAAAATACTTTAGATACACAGAGGCTCGACAAACAAACAACAAGAAAAATAAACCCTAATATAACAAAATGCTCAAAAAAATCAGTTAATCAATAAAGAAATAAGGGAACCTTAAGGAAAAACCAATGACGAACTCAAAATGCTCCAGATCTACAAGGATCTGGACGGATTCATGTCCAAACGCTAGGTTTTTGAAGAAAAAAGAAAGGGTAAAGAGATTCTGGTCTCTGAATCAGATATTTGAATTGTAAAACATCGATAGAAAAGCACTCACAGACCATCAATGGACTCTCAGAGGATCTTGAACAAGATATAGACTAAGATCTCTTCAAGATTCTTCCATGAAACCACACAAACGAGCAACTAGGAGATGTATGAGACAGACAACAGTCTCAAACAGCTATGGAAATCCATGGATTGAATAGGAATCAAAGGGATTAGGGCAGGTTTTGGGCGGCAGCAGCTAGGGTTAAGGTTGGATCTCAGAGAGACAAAGAATATTAAGGATTCTAGGGCGACTGTTTGGTGAGAATAGTTAGGGTTTAGGGGGGTCGTTTGATTAAAAAAGGTAAGTTTTACTATGGACCATTGATCTAAAGGATCAACATCCACGATTTGATGAGGGCTTTGGGTCGGGTTTATTTTAATTGGGGTTGGGTTAATGGGTTATTTGGTTTGGGCTCTTTGAATTGGGCTAGGGATTTGGGTGTTTGGGCCATTAATTTGGTCTGAAATTTGGCTTATTTTGGGTCAGCTCTTGAAACCCTTGAAAAATAATTAAAATAAATTATAAAAACTTCTAATAAATGGCAAAAAATAATATTTATGCTGTGAAACTATTTTAAAATAATAACTCGATATTATAAAAATATAAAAAATGACACTTTGACATAGATAATACAATAATCGCAATTACTTGTAGAATATAGGTCGTTATTACAAAATTAGTTAAATAGCTTAATAGTGCTAATGCAATTATAAAAAAAATAAGATAAAAAATATTTAAGACCTGTATTACGGATGCAAATAATACTTTTGGGGTAATTAAGCCATCAAAAAATAATTTAAAGGATAATTACTAGATATTTATATAATTTTAAATATAAGAAAAAATAATTTAAAGCTCTAAAAATTATGGAAAATGCTTGTATAGGTTTGTAGACTAAGTGATGATGCAAATATGATATTTTGGAAGCATATATGTATATTAAAAATATGAGGGAAAAAATTGAGTATCAACAGCCATCGATGTATAGGACCCATAGGTCAAGTTGTCTGGGAGAGGTACGAGAAGTGTCCTGCTCGACCTCGGGCATTATTTTGGCACCGAAATCAGCGATGAAGTCGGCGAGTACCCGTGATTTTATCATTGTTCGTGGCTGATATGTTATATCGTGCTCGCTCAATTCTATGTCTCACTTGGCCAATCTCCCCGACAGTTTGGATTTATGTAGGATGCTCCGTGGGGGGAAGGTCTTCACCACCTATATGGGGTGGCATTGAAAATAGAGTCTAAGCTTTCGTGAAGCTATAACCAATGCCAAGGCCAATTTTTCGAGGTGGAGGTACCTCGTTTTGGCGTCGACCAGGGGTTTGCTAATGTAATAGATTGGAGATTGCGTACCATTATTTTCACAGACCAATATTGCGCTTACCGCGACCTCTGATACAGCCAAATATATCAGGAGGTGTTCGTCGTGTTTTGATTTGGCGAGTAGTGGTGGAGAGGACATGTATGCCTTTAGTTCTCTTAAGGCCTCGATGTATTCTGAATTCCACTAGAGCCCGTTGTCCTTCTTAAGCACGTTGAAGAATTTGTGGTATTTGTCAGGGGATCATGAGATGAAACTTGACAGGGCGGCTATACGGTGTTGATACCTAATTTTTTTCTCATATATTTTTAAATATGTCAATATATTTTTAAGATAGTGCACATGCATTTACAAACATGCATAAGTATTTTATAATTTTTTTAACAATTTTAAAGTCTTTAAATCAATTTATTTCTGCATTTTTATATCTAGTAATTATCCCTTATATTATTTTTATGATGATTTAATCATCTAAATTTATCATTTATGCCCATATAGTGCTTAAATATCTTAATTGCATTTTTTATAATTATATTGGCATTTTTCAAGGCTGGAATTGTACATTTTGTAATACTAGCCCATATATATGCATAATAATATTATCTATACATGAAATGAATTTTTATATTTTTATAATGTTAAATAATTATTTTTATATCATTTTGATATATAAGTGGCATTTTATCATGTGTTTATTACTTTTATAAATTATTTTATTAGTTTAATTGGATATTTAAAACATAGCCCCTTTTCCTAATCTATTTTTTGGACCTAGCCCACTATCCATTACCCCCCATACCAATAACCTAACCCAATTATCTACCCGACCTAAAACCCCTTTAATCGTGACTGTTGATCTCAGAGATCAATGGTCCATATCCCTTCCCCTTATTTTAATTACACCCAAACTCCTAACCCTAATTCATTTGCCCAAACCCGCAGCCTCTGTATTCTCTCATCTCCTCTCCTCGCCCTCTCAAAACCCTAGCAATGTAACCCTAATTCCCCCTTCGATTCTAAACAGATACGAAATCAACCATGGATTCCCATACCTTATTGGTCTCTCCTCACCACTGGCTACTCGTCTATGACCCTATTTAGTTTGCTTGCCTAACATGGAAGGCAAATCTTTTTAAAATCGAACTAAATCGGTTCAACTCTTTGATTTCTGTGGTTATTCCGTCTATATTCATCTCCAAGTCTTTTTGAGTAATGAACATGTTCATATATTCTTTGATTCTTACTTACCCCAAATCAGGTTTCAAATCCTCTTTGATTTGAACCAAATCTAGTTCAAACACTTTTTCTTAAAATATTTTTTTCGTCTATCTTTGCTCTATTATTTATGGATCTGTTGATTTTTTTTTACCGATTATGTGATTTAATTGAATCTAGGGTTTCAAACATTTTCTTTTACTTGAATTAAAATTGATTTAACTATGAGTTTCCTTTAATAAACTCATGTATATGTTTATTTGGTACGAATCTGTGTTATTATTTTTTACTCTAGCTGATTTGAGTGTCTTACCTTAAAATTAGGGTTTCAGATCTTTCTTTAGCCCGATTCTTTATTGCTTTTTAAATAAATCTCCTGTCTATTTTCATTGTACACAGTATATGATTATTTTTTCCTTGTTTCTCTGCCGATTTTGTGGTTTACCTAAAACTAGGGTTTGAGACTTTTACTCTTTCCTTTCTCGAATAGTATTGATACTCTCCTTATTTTGTTCACCCTACCTTGTTCCTTTATTTCTTCACCTTGTTTGCTGATTGATAATTGATTCTATATGATACTTACCTTATTCTGAGTTGTACTTGCCTGATAACTCGTTAATTGACTGAACTCTATACAATCTGTCCCTCAACTAGACTTCAAATTGATCTTGGAATTATTTCTTTACCTTATTTTGATCTTGTACTTGACTACTGATTGATTCCATATAATGTTTTCCCTAAATTAAGTGGTACTAGCCTGATTTTATGCTATTATGTCTTGTTAATTGATTGAAGCTGATTCTAATTGATTCTGAAGTTATTCTCATGCCTTATTTATGTAGGACTGATCTATTACCTTATTTGTCTACCTCATTGAGCATTATTTAAACCTTTCTTCTTTCCCCTTTAGAACAACTCTCAAACTCTCCTATTCTCACTACTAAAACTTAAGCTCTCTCTCTCTCTTGCTCCTGTTCTGATTTTTGTACTAAGTGGCTATTATTTGGCTGGCTGAAAGCCAAGGCCAAATTATCCTAGAACTTAACTATTACTGCATCTTTACTTTCTTTATTCTTAACTGGTATGGCCTAACCTTTGCAATTCTTTTCTCTCTACATTGTTTGATTAACCTGTTTTAGTTCCTAGCATGATTCTGTCCTTTATCTGGTAATTTGATAATATTGTTAACTTAAGAATAAGGCATTTAGAATAACAGGAATCCTCTCATAAGTTAGTTTAAGGTTTGATTTGTTTGTTAGCTTTATACCTATTTTGAACTCTAAGCATGTAATCAAGCATGTTTGTGCTTAACTCATCTGTCCTGTCTATTCAATTCAAATGTCTTATGCCTAATTGCTTCTGTTACTGAGCCATGACTATTTCAAATGCTAACATAAGTATTTATATTAATCAGACTTCACCGTGTTTGAATTGTATGTTGAACCTGAACCTTGTTTGTTTCTTGGAGCTATTCTGCCCGCAACTCTATATTTTGAACTTTATCCCTTCTGAAAAATTGAATTATTTCAAACTTACCCCTACCCCTCATGCACTGATTTTCCAAACTCCTACTCTTAGTCATTTAAGTTCTCACCACCCCCAATGTGAGCACTTCCTAGGGTCCCTGAGACTCTTTTGAACTCTGACACATTGGGACTGAATTTTCAATCTTTTATGAACTCTGTATTGAATGTGTGGTTCTGATGTGAGAATTGCCCAGGGTCCCTGGGGCTCTTTGGGATCTTTGACACAATGGAAATCTGGTTTAATGTGCTATGAATGGATCACTACTATGCTTTAGTGCTGTTGTGCTTGAAGGCCTGGTTCCCAAGTTTAGATTGGGCCTATGAAGGCTCCCTATAGTTTAATCATTACTATTATGTAATTCATTCATTTTGGGCTGTAATAATCTCTGTAATAATAGATTTGGGGTTTATTAGTAAAAGCTGGGGGGTGTATGCTTATATCTTTGTTGAAATTGGGTAGAAATCCTGCCTATAGGACTTAACTATGCTGATTGAATTATGTGGATACTGTACTATGTTTAGAGATATTGTCTGTAGGATTTTTTTATGATCATTTGCATGCTAGAAACCCTGCTCATAGGACTTTATGTTTGATTCTGCATTAGAAATCATATTCATAGGATTTACACATATTTTTAACTCAATGTGCATTAGTGACCATGCATATATGATCTTGTTTGTTTGAGTCAATTATACTTCCTAGCAATCTGTTAATTTTTGTCTAAATGTGATTAATAGATACCATTCTTATAGGAACTAAAATCGGTTTCAAACCTAGAAATCATGCTTACAGGAATTTTAAAATAATGGATAGCATGCCTATAGGGTGAAATCCATCCTGAAACTTAGAAATCATGCCTATATGGGTTTAAATCAATTCACCAATTAGAAAGCATACCTATAGGATTTAAAAAAAATAAAATTATCTTTATGAGTTAAAATTAGTTCTACACTTAGAAATCATACTTATAGATCTGTCATTGACAAACTCGTAAAAATCATGCCTATAGGATCCTGATAGCCTATTCCGAATTCAAGCACTGTTATAAATCACTTAGGCAACGTATCCACAGGACACGCTAATGATTATAGGTTTTAAACTATAATATACTACTGCTTGAAAGCCTAGATCCATGCTGAATAAAATCAGTAGACAAAAAAAAGGTTTTCATGCTCGTCCTAACAAAGCTGTTTCTAAACCCTATTTTCTCGCATAGATATCCTTCCTATAGGATCTTAAATTAATAAGTTTTCTGGTTTAAATGCATGCTTTTGTTGCTTATCTGTGGAGGTTAATATGAGCCTATACATGCTCTCTACTTGAAAGTTCTATTTGCTTTTTGTGTGTCCCTTAGATTTCACATTTTTAAGAAATATAGATTGGTCTAGAACCATCCCAAATAGAGGTCCTAATACCTCTAGGACCATAGGTAAGGGACGAGTAATGCACGCATAGGGTACGATTTAGAATCAATTAGTGCGCTTAAGTAACAACTTGAAGAAAGTAATTGGGTACTAAAGGAAATGATAGCCCATGCGCTAATGTTATGAGTAAAACCCCAACTTGAGGGAGTTGCAAAGCATTGCATGGAATGATCCTATAGGCTAAAAAACTTAGGACCACCCTTACAATCCTGTGTAAAAAAATTAATTGAATATTGTATCTGCCCAAATTGTTTTCTTCCTTTTTAAGACTAATTTGCTTAATTTAAGTTTGGCTGGGACCCACCGTTGTGGACCTCGTGGGGTGCCTAATACCTTCTCCCAAAGGTAATTTTGAGCCCTTACTCGATCTCTAGTGATGTAGACTGGTTAAATGAGTTAATTGCTCTAGGTGCACTAATGCACCTTAATCCATTAGGTGGCGGCTCTTTCAAATCCAATTCCCTACCCTCACGGAAAGGAGTTGTCCCAAAAAATGTCGAAACCCGATTTCACGAAAAAAAGGGGCGCGACATAAGGCTTGTCAGTTTTTGCACTTGTTTCTTTCTGGTCAATACTTAAGGTATTCCCTTGATGGCCTTGATTTGGTCGGGGTTGACATCAATGCCTCTTTGTGATACCAGAAAACCGAGGAACTTGCCCGAAGTTACACCGAAGGCATACTTTTCGGGGTTTAGTTTCATACCGTACCGCCTTAGTATACTGAAGGCTTCTTTCAGTTAGTCGATATGGTCTTCCTTCCTTTTTGATTTGACTAACATATCGTCTATGTAAACTTCCATTGTTTTGCCGAGTTGGTCCTTAAACATCTTGGTGACCAATCTTTGATAAGTCGTCCATGTGTTCTTTAGCCCGAATGGCATAACTCTATAACAATATGTTCCCTGATGGGTGATGAAAGTAGTCTTTTCCTGGTGCTCCTCCTCCATAGGGATTTGGTTGTAACCTGAGTAGGCGTCCAAGAAGCTTAATAACTCGTGCCATGTCGTTGCATCGATGAGTTGATCAGTATGAGGCAACAGAAAGGAGTCCTTTGGGTAGGCCTTGTTTAGGTCCGTGAAATCTATGCACATCCACCACTTCCTATTTTTCTTTTTCACCATGACCCATTGGGGGTGTTTCGATTCTCAGATAGAGCCGTTAGCGAGTAGTTTATCCACCTCATCACCAACTGCCTCATTAATTGTGGCGTTGAATTTTCTTCTTACTTGTCATACTAGAGGGTAGAGTGGATCGATGTTCAACTTGTGTGTGGCAACGTCCTTCGGGATACCTAGCATATCTTCATGGGAGAAATCAAACATATCGGCGTTATCAATTAAGAATTTATTAAATCTACCTGGTTCTGAAAGTTTATGGCCGATGTAAGCTTTTTTGTTATTGTTGCTGTTGTCTAGTTGGACGGGGTCGAGGTCTTCTACCGTTGACCCAGCTTCCACGATGTCGGGGTCTTTGTTACGTCTTTTAGTTCGTCGAGTTTGGCCCCCGACTTTTGTAATTGCTATATTTTTGATTCTATTCCCTTTAACTGTTGAGTGTATGTACAATCTTGGGCGATGCAGTAGCATTCTTGGTGTTTACCATGAATATGGTAACAACAATTAAATTTGTAAATGGGATTCTAAAAATATGTGATCTATTCTCTTGCTAGTTTATAAGGGTGGTTAGTGCTAAAACGTGACGTAAAATGATAATGATCGAATTAACCAAAGCAGTAATCGAACCAGCAAGGGGATGTTTTCGAGGCGTAAAGCCGGCCAAAAGATACCTCGGAGCCGATCCTCGAGCCTATCTCGCGCTTATCAAGGGTATTCAAGAAGGGGATAACAAGTAAAAGTGTAGACAAGCAAGGCTCTATACTATCAATATTGAGCAAAATAACAAAGAACAAACAATGAAATAATAAAGTGATAAGGCGACCTCGAGGTCGATGAAGACAGATAACTTAGAAAAAAGAGAGAGAGATATTTTTGCCTTTGTGGAGAAGTGGAGCAACATCAGTCCCCTACAAGGTAGGGTGAGTCCCCCTTATATAGGTGAGGGGACTCGGTATAGTACATGTGTATTAATTGCAAGAGAACAAAGATGGGACGACTTGACGCAATGCCTCACAGTAGGATCTAGATAGACCGGACCTATCAAATGTAGCCATGTGCCTAGGAGACCTCCCTTTTATCCCGACCTCAGACCTTGCTTCCTTCGAGTCGGACTTTAACGAGCCTTGAGGCTGAGAAATCGACCATGGCCTTCCACCCTCGGGGTCTCGGGGAAAGCTTTTGAAATGTGTTCATAGCAAAAAATCAAGTCTTCTGATTTTGTTGCGTACACTTGGGCTGTATGTGTCGGATGCTGAATATCCCTCATGGGATAGGGAACTTGATTACTTGATATAGGCTGGACGGGATGAACCTCATAGCATTTATCCATGGTCTCCCTATTATGGCATTGTAAGTTATGTCCTAGTTCATGACATGAAACTTTGTTTCTAGGGTGACGCTGCCAGCCAGAACGGGTAGCGTTATCTCACCTGAGGTTTGTTTAACTGCATTATTAAAACCAGTTAGTGTTATACAACGTGGTACTATCTTGTCCTCGAGTCTCATTTGTGTGATAACTCGAGGGTGAATAATACACGCGCCACCTTCTTCGTCTACCATTATTATTTTTACATTAGTATCTGAAATACGTAAAGTAATGAAAAGAGCATCGTAGTGAGGAAAAGTCAAACCGTGGGTATCTGACTTATTGAAGATGATACTGTCTTCGAGTTCATCATACCGTTTGTATGTGATCGATCGCTTCAGTTTATGCGTGGTTGTAAACTTCACGTGGTTGATTTGTACGTCATCGCCCCCTCTGATGATCATTTGGATGGTACATGCGGGGGAGGGTGGCTTTGGAGGGCCTTGTTGTTGTTCTCGTTCGCAACCGGAGTTGTCTCTCCCTCGATCGCTCATTAACTCCATTAGGTGTCCTTGGTGAAGCGTGTTCACCACTTCTTGCCGTAGGGCTATGCAGTCCTCGATCTTGTGGCCTCGTTCCTGATGAAACTCACAGGGACGTTTGATTTTCTGGTACTTGGGTCAGATTTCATCATTTGTGGCCATTTTACCTTCAGACCGAGTTTCTCCAATATGTACATTATTTCTGAAGGGAAAACACAAAATTGTGAGCGGATAAGAGTGAGGTCATACCTTTTTTGTTTCACTGAGTCCTTATGTACGGCCTTGACGGCCTTTCTGCATGGCGAGTAGATGGTGGGATGGTTGTTCTGACACATGGTTGATGCATGTCTCAGTTGAGGCGTGGACCTGACTGCTCTCTTCGACCATCTTACGACATTATTTTCTTGACTTCGTTTGGACCGACGTTAGCCATTGGTTGGACCACTAAGGTCATTCTTGTTTGCTCTCACCTCGGCGCAATAGGCATTGTGAATTTTCTCCCAAGTGGTAGGAGGGTATTTCATGTGTCTGCTTAATAATTTTCTGGTCATTCTTGACCCATTCCTATTCAACCCATTTTAAAAAGATGCCACCACCATCCCTTTTGATATGTTTGGTAAGCTCATTCTTACTTTATTAAACCGAGCGAGGAAGTCTCTGAGTCCATCGCCAGGTGATTGCCTAACAGCGAAAGATCATTTACCCTGGCGACCACCTTCTTAGCCTTAGCGTGGGCGGTGATGAACTTGTCGGCCATTTCTTTGAACGTTTTTATTGAACGTGTCGGTAGTTGTGAGTACCATATCAAGGCTCCCCCTGTCAGGGTTTCGCCGAACTTCTTTAGCAACACCCATGGTACCTGTTCTTTTGAGAGGTCATTGCCTTTTACTGCTATGACATAATGAATGATATGATCATTGGGGTCTGTTGTGCCATCATATATATTCAAATATGGTGGTATTTTGAAATTCTTGGGTATGGCATGTGGGGCTGCTTCCTCGCTGTACGGTTGTTTGATGAACCAACTAACGTCTCATTTTGGTAGCATTTTAGGGGCGCAATGTATCATATCAACCCTTTCATGATGTTCCCTCATCTGGTCGCGGAGTGCTTTATTCTCTTTCTCCATTTCTTCTATTTTCTTGAGAATGGCCGCAAGTGCAACATTACCTGCATCAATAGCCGTGTGAGTGTTACCTGTTGGGGGAGGAGGTTGCTCGTTGGTTGTTGCTGTGATATCCGCTTGTATGACATTTCCATTCGCCCGTTGAACATGATTTGTCGAGTATGTCGCTTAGAGTGCTTGTCAGCCACGTCTCTAGTAGTTTTTTTATTACTGGCGACGCTTCCTGGATTGTGGATGTGGAGGCTCCCCTTTCACATGAAGCGGTTACACTTCCATGAGGGGGAGGTGAGTCGCTCCACCTAGGTGTGGCACCCGTCGTTGCGTTCTCCTCGCCTTCTCTGTCAACCTTATTTATAGTGTTCAAGAGGTTGGCACTGACATTTACTACTTCTTTCAGTCTTTCATCTCCTTTCCCTTCCATTGTTAGTTCGTGCAAACGAGAAAAAAGATAGTTGATGTTGTTATTTTTTTATCTAGAAAGAACTAAATATTTAACTAACCTCCCCACAGACGGTGCCAAAATTTTTGACCAATAATTGTCAAGCTTTTTGTTAAACTAATTAATGAGGAAATAGATGGTGAATCCTAGTTAAACATAATAATTCTAGATCTATGATTGAAGTGAATAGTGAGATGACATTGTGCTCAAGAGCAATAAATATCGAGTATACGTTCAATGATTGTCAATGAATAAAGTAATCATAGCATGCAATAAATGTAGATAATAGCAATAAATGTAATAAGGAGGAATTTATCACCCAAATATTATATGACTTGGGTGATTCTTCTTCTTGACAACAACGTGGAGTAATGAAAGGTATTAATGGATGTGAAATCTTTGGATCTTGTAAACAAACAGTGAGCAATGTGTATATCATCAAGGTAGTCAGTGAACAAGAAAAGCTTTTGTATATTCTTTATAATCAACCCTTTACAATGTGTTCTTATCAAAAAGTAAGATCCTATTTTTATTATTTATCTCTTCCTATTTATAGGGGATATCCCTAAAAACCCTAAAAAGTACAACATAAGGAATATCCAAACCTTGGCAATAATCCTTCTGAAGAGGACTACTCGCCATTGTGCCATGGTCGACCCCGTCCACGACCTTGTTTATCTGTAGTTATCCAGCCGCCCAAATTTAGACCAATACATATAGTGGAATTTAAAAGGTATAGACGTATAGTAATAAATTGTATTATTTGAAATTTGATATAACCTAAAGGTAAGTAATTCAATATGTTCAAGCAATAACAATTGCTTCACTGTCAACTGATTATCAGACTTCTAACTCTTAATGATCATCCATAATCTAATCAGAGAAACGCAGGCATTGACATCAAGGATTAATCATGACTTCTTCTGGAACAATTGTCAACAACTATAAAGCATAGATAGACAGAAAAGAGAAACAAATATGCTGCACCAAATGTTGTGTTGTTGAGCATTGCATACAGTATAAATCAGGGGTACCCGATTTCATTCTTTTGTCGGGGTTGGAACATCATGTTGAAGAGTTGGGACGTCGAGTCCGGATCGGGTTAGACATTAATTGTGGCCAAAAAGAGACAGACCTCGAGTGGCATCGGCGTAGCCTGATAACGGAAAAGGCATGATATCCGCAATTGGTCGAGGATCGTGGGGTGAATCTCAAAGCAGATCAATCTATAGTGGTTAATTAGACGTTAATATGATTTCTTACTATAATTAGAAGTGTACCTTATTTAGGACCCCCTATTATATAAAGAGGAATCCCATTCATTTGTAATCATTATTTTTCACTGATAAGAATATATGCACTCACTACTTTCTTGCTATTTTGTTTACTGTTCATCAGAGTTGCTTTAACATTTGTTATTCTTATTATCATACTTTGAGACTACCACAAGTCGTGGTCAAAATTTAGATAGTATATTGGTTTGATTTATTTTATTCTCTAATTTATCTATTTAATTCCTTGTTTATCAATTGGTATCGGATTGAACCACATATCCTTAAAATCACAATATAAGTTTAATTGTTACTCTAATTTTTGGGTAAATAGTTTGGCGCCCACCGTGGGGCTAAGTATAATAGTGATTGTTCGGTACTGATTATGATAACACACATTATTTCAAGCTTGTTCCTGCCAACTATTTTTGCTTTCAGGTTAAAACATGTCAAACTCACAAAACGCACCCATACATGGTGACGATGGTCTCGGCTTTCATGTGGAAAACGACAATGTAATTGCTCTAGAAGCTGGGGTGCCACCTTCTAACCTCGAGGGATCAAGGGTTGCCAACCCAGTCGATGCCAGTACGCACATTGCTTTAAAAGCGGACCTAGGCGCGGACCCTGAAGGGAGTGTGCGCACGGAGGACCAATCTGGTGGCCAAGGTACACGGGAACAGAAGATGGGGGAATTAGTCTCTAGGTGATATTCGAGATGCTACAGGCTCAGTAGGCTGCTATTGCTCAGCTTCAAAATCAACACAAAACTCCGAGTGGGTTGATTCGAAAATCACTCGTCGTACGGAGCCAGTGCTAGAGAGGTCAAATGGTGACGGATCGGGGACCGATCCTGCAGTAATGAAAATGCTCGAAGAGCTCACCAAGAGAATAGAGTCATGAGAGAAGAAAATCAAAGCTAATGATAAAATGTGGAGACATAAAACTCTCGAGTTGATCAGATACCGGGGGTATCAACAATCTTGAAATGGATGGATTTTAAGAAGTTTGTTTAAAAGCTGTTTCCTCAAAGTGCGTCTATGAAGCCTATTCCAAAGAAGTTTCGTATGTCAGACATACCCAAATATAATGGGACCACTGATCCTAATGAACATGTTACATCATATACAAGCGCCATCAAGGGTAACAATTAGGAAGATGATGAGATCGAATATGTGCTGTTGAAAAAGTTCAGAGAGACCCTTTCAAAGGGAGCAATGATTTGGTATCACAACCTGCCACGAAATTCCATCGACTCATTTGCCATGCTAGCAGATTCTTTTGTAAAGGCACATGCCGGGGCTATAAAGGTCTCAACAAGAAAATCTGACCTTTTCAAGGTAAGACCTATACAAAATGCTGAGGGAGTTCGTATCCCGATTTCAAATGGAACACATGGAGTTGCCACCATCACAAATGATTGGGCCATTCAAGCTTTCTCCCAAGGGTTGAAAAAGTGGAGTTCGATAGCATCACGTCAGTTGAAATAAAATTTGATTGAGTATCCAGCATTAACTTGGGAAGATGTGCACGATCAATATCAATCGAAGATTAAGGTCGAGGATGACCAATTAGGAGCTCCTTTCAGGTCAGTACATCCAAACAGGTCAGTAGTTAAAACCCATAGGGACGTTGATGGGGAGCCAAGGTCGAACGGGGAACGATATCATCCATATACCGTAGACCGAAGGAACAATAGTTCAGGATGTAATTCCACCTGGAATGATCGAAGAAGTGATCGAGGATAGAATTTTCGGGTACTTATGAGCAAAAGTTGTTTTGATAATCATGATGATACCATATGGCACCTCGATTATCGGAATATAACTTTAGCATTGACGTATCAGGAATTGAATTGACAATCAGAAGGATCAAATATACTAGGTGGCCCAGACCCATACAGACCAATCCTTCCCAAAGAAACCCAAATTTAATGTGAAAGTATCATGGCATGCATGGTTACAGGACCGAGGAATGCAGGCAATAAATGGAGGAGGTAGCTCGTCTATTCAACAAGGGCCACCATTGAGAGTTCCTCAACTATCGAGCCAAGACTTATTTTAGAGAAAGGGACGCCAACAGAAAAAATGAACAGGAGGAACCCCAACATTAATTCATATGATCGTCGGTGGGGTCGACATTCCATAGGGACCCATATTCAAATGCACCAAGGTATCAATCACCAGGGAAAAACGAACCTGAGATTATGTGCCCGAAGGCTCCTTATCGTTCAACGATGAAGAAGCAGAAGGCATTTCTTAGCCCCGCAAAAATGCTATGGTAATTTCTATCTTATTAAATAAAGTTCAAGTTAAGTGTGTTTTAGTGGATCCAGGTAGATCGACAAATATCATCTGATCGAGGGTTGTGGAGAAGCTTGGCCTACAAGATCAAATCGTGCCCATAGCTCGAGTCTTAAACGGCTTCAATATGGCCAGTGAAACAACCAAAGGGGAGATTACTCTGTCGGTGAACATGGATGGAACCATTCAAGATACCAAGTTTCACGTGATCTAGGGCGACATTGTTACATCCCGCAATATTACATCGATATTATATCCCGTAGTATTATACAACAATGATGTTATGCCTTGTAGTACTATATTACGATGATTTTATGCTTTGTAGTATTAATTACGATGATGTTGCATCCTATAGTATTGTACATTGAATTTTTCATTGACATCAGTTCAGGGAAAAATTATTTGGAGATTATAAGGATTATGCTGTTTCAAACAAGTGATAAATAAATTCATGAAGGTGAGAGGGAAAGCAAGTAAAGGAAAATGAATTTTCATCCAAATTTGGCATGTTGGGATAAAATACGGGCCAAGCGTGAAAACCTGATATTTATGAACTAGTACCATACAAGGTACCACATGACCATGATAGTAAGTTATATAGAGTGTACGAGTGGTTATTCTAGTCTTATAGGCCCGTAAATCTTATGTATAAGTTAATATCACATGTTGTATTCTACTTATCTCACAGCGGTGTTCCAGCTCAGTTATTTATGATAGTATGACATGAAAATATATGTTATGTTGGTACTCGGTTGAGTAAGATATCGGATGCCTGTCACAGCCCATTGGTTCGGACCGTGACAAAAGTGGTATCAGAGCGGTTCTATCATGGGGAGCCTACAAGCCGTGTCTAGTAGGGTCTTGTTTATGGGTGTGTTGTGCACCACACTTATAAGTAGGAGGCTACAAACATATAGGACTGTCACTCTTTCTTCTTACTCTAGATCGTGTCATATAGCTCAATTGTAAGAACTCGATTTCCTAACTCTATCTTATTCGTAATATGACAATGCTTATACCCTAAAAGACGGTTGGTAAGAGATATAGATATGGAAGAGTTGAGTCAGAGGAACTCGATTTTTGCATCATGCTTATGATGGATAAATTTGAGGTATTCAGCAGATCATGTGCATACTAAGATGTGTAAGTTTCTTAATTAGGATCCCTAAGGCAAGAATGACTATCCACTCTTACGGTACAAAGGAAAAAAAAGAATCGGAAAGTAAACATAAGTTCCAGCAGGTAACAGAAGCAAGGTGGAAGATGCCTTTAGCCCTTTCGGTAAAATTGTCGATTGTCAGGTCCGCTATTTTCCGTAAAATTGAATTGTATTTTCTGTTTATCGTTCGAATTTGATGCAATTTGTTACCTTAATTGGCAATTTTCTGCCTGTTTGTTTGTAGCTGAGTTTCTTGTTTGACTTTAAAAATTAGAACTCAAAATTGATCATTTATATAATTGTAGTAATAGATATAATAAAATAAATCTATGTTCTTTTTAGAATTTTTTTTGTGATTTTTTTTATTGAAGTTTATTGACCTTTTGTCTAGCAAGTAAGGGATGTATTTTTCTTGATTATAAAAAGACTATTTTTGTGGCATATTTTTAAGTGAGGCTCAAGAAGATTCAAAATCCATCTGGTTATCTATATTGTTGAAACTCTTTTATTTGCTTCTTGTGATTAATAATTGGCTTAGGAAGATTGAGAAAAAAGGTATTTCTGACCATGGTATGTAAAACAGCCCTATTTTTATAGCGTGATGCCTAAGTGGTGCTTCTTTATCTACATCCAATAATAGCTGCAGAACAGATTGTATGTTACTCCTTGTAGCTTGTCCCTGGAACTGTAAAAATGGTGGTATGTCTACTTAAGCAAAGTAAATGTTTTAAAGATCAACCATGAGATCAAAATTGTTTTTTGTTTTGATGTTTGTTTCTTAGTTTTCTTTATAGTTTGTGTTCTGTGGGAAGGATTGGCTGGGACAGTCTTTGTTTTTTGAAATCCCCTAGATTGCTTGAAGTTGAGGACTATGTCTTGTTATGTTCTGTATTTGTCTCACTTTGATTACTTATTAATAACTTTCCTCAATTTGCTGTGGATCGGCTGCTTATAGAGTCAAAATGCCTTAACTGGATTAGTATGAGGAAGTTGTTAGTTCATCAAGATGTGCAAAGTTGTGGGAGTGCACCATTTGAGATACTAGAATCTGTTCAGCAACTTGTTTTTTTTATTCACTCGCTAGACTATTCACAAAAGACAGTTGACCTTTAAATGCATTTAAGAGTTTGGAGTTTTATACATGTAACATATATAGCCGTAGAGGATTCTGGTATAATTTAAAAGAAAGAATTGAGCCCAGGCCATAGATGAAGGATTGAATTATTAAAGGATTATATCAAGGATATTCCTCAGCGCCCATGAAAGTCTAAACATAATAACTAATACCATGAACCGTAGATCGGGAGGTAGCTTAAGCCTACATAAAGGCTGATCAGAAGAAGGAGCAAACTAAAGAGATACATCAACGAAGTTAGAAAAATACCAACCTCATAAGAATTTAGTATGGAGCTCCCACCAGATTGTATAGGCACCAGAGGTGCAAGTATTATGATAAAGCTTCAAGTTATGAACGTGAATTATACCTATGTGGAAGGGAGGTCATGAAAAATATAAAAAGATACGATGCGAGATTTTAAGGTAAGTAAGGTAAAGGTGAACAACATACAAGATAATCAAAGGCAGAAGATCGTGAATAGTCCATGCTTCGGATAGAAGGCTAGAAGAACTAGGATTCAATATCCAGAAATGATAGCAGCATCATCAGTGGTATACCTTACAGCCTATGGTTTCTAAGTAACGAGAGATCTAGTCAAGAGAGTAAAGAAGAGTTAGAGATGATGTGATGTCTCGCTTGATGTTCCAAAATAACATAAGAAAATCTATGGTGCAAGCAAGTTGAATGAAGGTTGCGAATAGTATAAATAGATATGTATAGGTCCCAAGCTAAAGTATAGCAAAGCGACAAAGTTTTATGACAGGAGTAAGAACGAGAAAGTGCGAGTGAGAAGGTGACGAGAATTGATAAGTCCTCGGGATTAAGCCCATGAAAACAAGAAAGCTAATGGTTTCTCTAAGTTAAAGAAAGTTTAGTATAGCCCGAATGAACTCAAAGGAGTCTAAGACTAATAATATCTAGACAAAAAATGGAATGCTACCTTGGTAGTGAAATGAGGGTGTGATTGTGATAGATAAAGGATGACATTTGGGCCTTTGACTGAGTAATGATTTCAATAGGATTTTACGAATTGTAAGGGACTAAAAGACTCATATAAGGTGAGTCACATTGGGATGATATAAAGTACGATTATTGAAGTACAATATTGCCCCTAAGTGGATCAGGAAAATCACTTCAAGTATTCCTCGATACAGCATAAGCCCTAGTGGCAATGTATTACGTAAGAATCAAGTTATCAATGGAAGTTTATAGATCAACATTAAAATGAATCGACAATGGATGGATAAAAGATACAAAGTACGAGATGAGATTAGACCATTATTCTTAAGATGAGCAGTAATTGAAGAAGCGTTAAAAGACTTAGCTTTATGCATATAGGATAAGCAACAAGAGTAACCTGGAGTTTGGTTGCAGACCTCAGTGATGATAAATCAAAGTAAGAATTATGGTATAGTATGGCCTACTTATATGTAGTAAAGCTAATGATTCCCTGAGGGACGGCTTGACATAATTTTGTATATGTTCAGAAAATGAGGCCTAGAGATTGGTTAAGAGCTGGAGGAAAGGGGAGACAAGTGTCGCATAGGCTCATATACAATGTTAGAATCGTATAGGATACGTGATAAAAGGTAGCAACTATTACGAGATTAGAAGAAATTCGATCACAAGTCATGGAGTGGGAAAGAGGCCTAATGGGGGGAGTACACTGGCCTTTGGATTTATTCACAGAACAACTGCCTAAATGGGAAGGGGAGTATTAAGGTATTCACAAGAGGTATAAGTTATGAAAATGATTAGAGCATCAATAAATATTCGAGGAAGAATGTTTCAAAGGGGGAATGATGTTACACCCCATAATATTACATCTATATTACGTCCAGCAGTATTATACGACGATGATGTTAGGCCCTACAGTACTACATTACGATGATGTTACACTTCGTATTATCGTTTACGATGATGTTGCACCCTATAGTATTGTACGTTGAATTTGTCATTGACATCAATCCAGGGAAAATATTATTTAGAGATTATAAGGATTATGCTATTTCAAACAAGTGATGAGTAAATTCATGAAGGTAAGCGTCACGACCCAAAATCCACTGAAGGTCGTGGTGGCGCCAGACACCTCTGTCAGGCAAGCCAACTAGAATACTTAATTAAATTCTCGTTATAATAATTTTGAAAAAATTTCTTTTATACAATTTAAACAAGAATCAATGTTTTTCTCCGAATAAATAATAAAATATTTAAATAACTTTTAAGATTTCCGAATAAATCCGAATACATCCCCAGAACCCGGTGTCACAAGTGCATGGGCAACTATCGATAAGGAAAATAAAATACAACCTCTATCCGAAATACAGTGGACAGGGAAAAAATAATAAAAATGTTGAAGGGAAGTATACTAGCTGCGGGTCGTCTCGAACAATGCAGCTCACCTAGTCCCAGAGTCATCCGTGCTGCTACGCCCAGTAGGCTGCTAGAGGTATATATACATGTGCAACAAAAATGCACAGAAGTGTAGTATGAGTACGTAATCAACGTGTACTCAATGAGTATCCCGCCTAATCTCGAAGAAGTAGAGACGAGATGGCCAACTTCGACACTCACTAGAGGTCAATTAACAATATTCTATAAATGCGAGGATAATCATAAATTTATATGGTAGTTCTAATTCGCGAAACCAGAAAACGGGTAAACACCTTCAACAATTAATCAAGGGCTTCCAAGGTTTATTCTTTATTATCTTATCAATTTATCTCAAGCCACGAAGGGAAAATTTCACATTTGTAAGTTTATAAACGACAAATAACATGCGCAAATCACACCGAGGCGATGACCCGATCCAATAGGAATGTAAACTGTGCACTGTCGAGGGTCGAGCGGCCTGAACCAATAGATGCATCTATTTAAATCTGCCGAGGCGTTCGGCCCGTTCCATAAATAAACACATACCCTACTCGTGAATCACGCATGCGACGAATGTACACATAAAATACTTACTCAAATAGCCAATTAAGAATTTATCGGGGATATTTATCAAATTAAGGCAATTTCTCTGTTTAACAATTCAGGAAATAATGTTTAATCTATTTTTAAATTCATTTACTAATCAAAGGTGATTTAAACAATTCAAGTTATCAATGGGTTCATAATTAATCCAAGTATAACATGCTGATGGGTCCTAACTACCCAGAAAATAGCATAATAGTAGCTACGCACGGACTCTCGTCACCTCGTGCGTACGTAGCCCCCACATATAGGAGCACATAATCAATTATTTCACCTATGGGGTAAATTCTCCCTCACAAGATTAGAAAGGAGACTCAACTCGCTTCGAAGGCCCATAACCGACATTTTACATTCCTCCGAAGACTTGCACCAACACAAAATGCTCCAAAACTAGTTAATAATGATACAAATCCATTAATATATGCTTAATTAAACTTTACAACCCAATTTGTAACAATTCCTAACCCTGAACAAAAGTTGATGAAAATGCCCTTGGGCCCACGTGCCCGAAATCCGAAATTTCTCGAAGATAAAGTTTACCCATGAACTCACGAACTCAATTATATGATTTACTACTAATTCCATGCTCAAATTCGTGGCTAAATCCAAAGAATATAATTTTTCTAGGTTTCCACCAAAAACCTCCATTTTCTACAATTTCCAAAGCCTAAATCCATACATAATTAATGTATTCAACTCAAAAATGGGTGGGAATCACTTGCCTTAGCATAGCGGACGAAAATCCCTCTTTGAAGCTCTCCAATATTCGCCCCAAGCCATGAAAAAGGAGAGAAATGAAGTCCCAATCACGATTTTAAAACAAGCCTACTGCCCAACAATTTTCGCTTCTGCGGAACCATGTCCGCTTCCGCGGTCCCGCTTCTGCGGACAGCTTTCCGCTTCTGCGGCTTCCACCCACGTCTAGACCTTCTGCTTCTGTGGTCCTCCGCATTGCAGTCACGGTCTGCTTCTGCGGAAATCTAACCACATCTGCGGATCCCTGCAGCTCTAACTAAAACCGCTTCTCCCCTTCGCACCTGCGATACCGCTTCTGCGGTCTCCTTTTCCGCAGAAGCGGAAATAACCAAAAGCTGTAGTTTTAGCACTTCTTCAAACTCCAGATTCGATCCGTTAACTACCCGGAATCCACCCGAGGCCCCCGGGACCCCAACCAAACATACCATCCAGTCTCGAAACAATAGGCGCCAAAACTCTCCCGAGTTATCCAAAACCCAATCCGGGCATACGCCCAAGTCTGAAATCATCATTCGAACCTGCTGAAACCTTCAGATCCCGATTTCGAGGTCGTTTAATCAAAATTCCAATCCTAGTTCATTCTTTCAACTTTAAGCTTCCGAAATAAGAATTCTCTTTCCAAATCAACTCAGGACTTCCCAAAATTCAATTCCGACCACGCGTACAAGTCATAACACCTGAGATGAAGCTGCTCATGGCCTCAGACTGCTGAACGACACGCTGGAGCTCAAAACGACCGGTCGGGTCGTTATAGTGAGGGGGGAAACAAGTCAAAGAAAATGAATTTTTGTCCAAATTTGGCATGTTGGGATAAAATACAGGTCGGGCATTAATACCCGATATTTATGGACTAGTACTATACAAGGTACCACATGACCATGATAGTATGTTATATAGAGTATATGAGTGGTTATTTCAGTCTTATAGGCCCGTACGTCTTATGTATAAGTTAATATCACATGTTATATTCTACTTATCTCACAACAGTCTTCTACCTCAGTTATCTATGATAGTATGACATGAAAAGATACGTTATGTTGGTACTCAATTGAGTAAGGTACCAGGTGCCTATTGCGGCCCATCAGTTTGGGTCGTGATAGACATGAGGTACAAGGCCATACTGGGAAGGCCTTGGATCCACGGGCAGTCCCTTCGACTATCAACCAAATGACGAAATTCCCAATATCTGACGGTGTAAAAACAGTATATGGGGAGCAGCATACTTATAAAAGAAATATCTGTGGTTGACGAGGTAACTCCGATATCAATGTTATCAACCTTACAAAAGTCGAGCATCAAAGGTAAACAAGAAGCCAAATAGAAATCACATCCACCTGCCTCGACTGAATAAGGAAGCAGGAGATAGGAGAAGAAGGGGAGGATTTTCTAACCCCTCGAACATTTACTGCTCCCGAAGTTTTCGATGCTACCAAATCAATAGTCGAAGAGCTGGAATAGTTTATATTGATCGAGTACCTTCTCAAGAAAAATGTATACCTAGGAATGGGATTAATCCCCAAACTCAGGAAAAAGCTTATTCAATTTCTTATGGATAACATAGATTGTTTTGCTTGGTCCCATTTAGACATGGCAGGGATCCCACCAAAGATAACGATGCATTGGCTAAGCCTGGACCCTAGGTTCAAACCGGTGAAGAAAAAGAGAAGACCCCAGTCCGAGGTAAAGCACGCATTCATAAAGGATGAGGTAACTAAACTTCTCAAGATAAGGTCCATTCAGGAGGTGAAATATCCCTAGTGGTTAGCCAATGTAGTTGTAGTCCCTAAAAAAGGGAACAAACTTAGAATGTGTGTAGATTATAAAGATTTAAACAATGCATGCCCCAAATATTCTTTTCCACTGCCTAGCATCGATTGCATGATCGACGCCACGGCTGGCCACAAGACCCTTACCTTTCTCGATTCCTATTCTGGGTATAATCAAATTCAAATGAACCTGGAAGACCGGGAAAAGACTTCATTTATCAACAAGTATGGAATATATTGTTATAATGATATGCCCTTCGGGCTAAAAAATGTTGGAGCTACTTACCAACGCCTAGTAAATAAAATATTCAAAAAACAAATAGGTAAGTCAAGGAAAGTTTATATCGATGACATGCTAGTTAAGTCCCTGCGTGCAGAGGACCATTTGGCTCATTTGTAGGAAACGTTTGAGATTTTGAGGAAATATAACATGAAGCTCAACCTCGAGAAATATACTTTCGGGGTCGGTTCGGGAAAAATCCTGGGCTTTGATCGGTTCCAACCCTACACCATTATAGAGTGGCAAGAATGGTCGATGCAGCTTTTACTAGAAAGATCTGGATCGAATCCATAGAGAGCTGAGATACATTTGGAATTGGGTTCCTATCTAATCTAGAAATGTGTGATGTTCTTAATTGCACTTCCAATCATTATTTATTTGTTTACTATTCTACTTTAATATTAATGATGCAGGAAAAAAAAAGCTAAGTATGATATTTTTGCAAGGTTTTCTTAATTCATCTAAAGACACTAGGGAAGTGACTTGCACCTAGGTGGGTATTTAAAGGGATCTAAAACTTAGGAAAAATTTGTTATAATTGGGATCTTGATATAGCCATTGCACATAACTAATCACTCTATACCGCTCGATAGTTTCAGTGACTTTGTCCTAATTAGCTTTCTCAAATCCAATTGGGTGTTCAAACAATGCAAGCAAAATTGGCTCAAGTAGGGTATTACTATCTCTAGATTTAACCCTTTAATTGAGGCTATCAATCTCTTGAATGCACCTCAATTCCTTGTTGGCCTGAATTTTCTAGACTTAGTCTCTCTTTCTCAAGAAAAACCTAAGTCAAAAAGGCACAAATCAGTGTTTGCAACCACCAATTTAACATTTAAAGCATAAATCAAGCCAAATATCATTCACCCATAAATATTTAAGCCCTAAAATTGAAGACCCATTAAATACCGAGCCACAACCCTAGCTAATGGGTTTAGCTACTCATAATTAAAGAAGAAATCAAAGATTGAGATGAAATATGAGCCATAAAAAGTAGTTACATGATTAAAATCTAAGATTAATTGCTAAAGATGTTCTAAAATTACTCAAAAATATAAAAGGAGGAGGTTCATGTGCTCTACAAAACAACTGATGACCTACAAATCTACAAAAGAATTATTTATATACAGTTAAATTTTTCGGACAAAAAAGTACCTACGGAGGTTCTGCTGATAGCAGAAAATGGTTCGTTGCAGCGCTATGACTACCACGGTCACACAAAATCAAGCAAGGAACGCGGTCTTCAACTTTTAGCTCCACTTTTGTTTCTCTGAATCTAGCTTCCGCTGAGGGCAATAAAATGACCACGACTGCACAAAAGCCACCGCTGTCGCGCACTTTCACCGCGAGCATCACTGATTTGTTAAGCAATAAATTACAGCTCTTTGAATCTTACCATTGCTGAGAGCAAAATCAAGACCGCCTCAGTGGTGGACCTTCCGCATCCGCATTTGTTTCTTCGCTGTCATCGCTCTTTTGACCCAGCTTTTGAACTTGTGCAGGTTTCACTCCTTTTTTAGTTGGTTATGACTTCGTTGTCTCTTTTTTACCAAACACTGCAAACAATCACAATATGTTAACTTTTGGGAATACTTGTACACACTTTTAATCCAAAACCTAAGCAAAAAAGAGCATATAATAGGCTAGAATCCCTATTTATCAACTCCTCCATACTTAAGCTTTTGCTTTTCCTCAAGCAAACAAAGTACTTCCCACCTCCTCAAGATAAAAGAAAGGAAAATTTCAATTGTCCTAAAGTAACCTCATCAAGAATCAATTGGGACTAACAATTACCCTCAACTCAAATGCATTATTAACAATACATGACCTTTTTAGCACCATGGCTATAGTGCGACACAAAAGCATCAAGAGTTGACTCAACTCATCAAGGAAACTCTTTCTATTACATTGATAGTTGTGGAACCTAAACTCATACACCTCAACTTTCCATAAGCAAACCTCACGTTTAGATTGTAGCACTCAGAAAGTGGATTTTGGAAAACGCACTCATCTCTCAAAGGAAGGTCACAAGTCCGACTCTAAATACCATAATCTTGCCCCTTATGTGAGTCACCACTAATGTAAGCTTACTCAACGTAAGAATATATAGGGCTTTTGCAGGAATGTAATGAAGGCTTTGGTTCAGGGTAGGATGTATTGGTCTATGAAGGTTTCATATTTTCTTAAGCACTTCATTTGCTTTATTTTGGCTTGTATTTTCTTGACTTTTTGAGTCATTTACTTCTTCCTTAGGGGCTATAGAGACACACTATTACTCTTCCTTGTTCATTTCAATCCTTTTTCTCCTTTCTAATCTTTTCAAGCCTTTCATCTTTTGTTTTTATTGAATCCCTTTATTTCTTCTACATTGTTCACTTTTTTTTTTTGACTTTTTGGCTTTTCTTTATTTTTCTTTTTGTACATTTTATCACTTTTGCATTCCTCGACTCTCCCCCAAACTTATATTTTTGCTTTGTGCTAAGGAAATATCGGGTGCCAAGAGAGGATCATTTTAGAACGGATAAAGGCTTGTATCATGATTATTGAAAGAAAAAGGGCTATGGCTCAACGAGTTTGACTAGGGATATCATCATTGGAGGGCTATGGATGTTTTCAAGTCTCAAATAGGATCAAGGAGAGCCTAAAATCACTTCTCAATTCAAGCTACACATAGGATTTCGCTTAGACAAACATTTAGGGCAAGTTCTAGACTCATTGGCATGGGACTTGGATTTGCAAATCAATACCTCACCACTCAACCTGTAGGATTTCTAAAAAGACAGAGTCGAGGGCCCACAACAACCTTAGCAAATAGTTGAGCAACACAAATAGTTCCGAGAAACCACTCGATGATTGTCTAGTCAACACAAGAGTCTCAAGGTCACAACTATCACCATCCTATACATACCAATTTGTTTTTAACCATAAGGTCAAAGGTAAATGTGTTAGGCCAAAGTGAAGCTTTGCCTGAGGTACCGTTGTTCGCTAGCTACTATTACACAAAAACAAAAAAAACAGACTCAAACCCTTAAGAAGGTTGTCATGCCATCCATCATCGGGAAGAGCCACCCGGTCACACAAACTCCACCTTTGGAAAGAACCGTGGCATTCAGAAAACCAAAGGCTTATTGATCACAAAAAATTGTAAAATAAGAAGCTACGAACCAAAAAAGAAGCTACTAAATGAAATAAGAAGCTATACTATTAAGGAAAATTGCAAAATAAGTTATGAAGTAAAATGCGAAAAGTAAACTAAATATGTACAATAGAGGATTTAGATGAATATACATAAGAGGGAATGAATATATACATGAGAGAGTAACTTTAAATACATACCAAGATTGAAAAATAACGAAAACTAAAATAAATGGTAAAATTATATACATACCAAAAGTTAAAAATAACCGTAAAGAAAAAATAGTATCATCATTACAGACCAACTACCAAATCGTCAAAGTAGGGCCACCCCCTCAAATGAAAACTAGCATTGTCCGCAATGCTAACTAACCAAAAATAAGATCAAAAAGAAGAGAAGAGGGTAAATAAAACTCCCTATGGGTCCTTTGTCTGCATGGTGCCATGTGGCTGGGTCCCTGGATCACCTGACTCGAGGGCCTGTGGCTGACTAGAGGCACCTCCCTCAAGATCATCCAACTCAATCTCTACATCATCAACCCGGGGCATCACTCTCCTTCTCCTAGGATCTCCCTCAGTCTCCTGCTCCTAAACCTACTCTGTCTGAGCTGCTGGAAGCTGGTCCTGAAATAGAAGCTCCAATGGTAGGTCGCCAGCTGATTTTATCTTCTCCACCTCTCCCCTCAATTGCTTCACCGACTTCTTTAAGGCTCGAGTCTTTTTCAGCTTCTTTGTCTGCTTGCTTAACTCCTTAAGTGTTTTTCCTTAAATTGCAAGAGAATCCATGATAAGATTTTGGTTGTCCAGGAGCGTCTTCTAGTTGTCTAGAAGCTTCTTAAGGGACTTCTCCACTGAAGATGGTACATGGGGTTGTGTGGGAACTGAATGGGCTGCCACTGAACTGGATAGCACAGACAGCTTAGACGTTTCCATCTGCATCCAGTTGTTGATACTGGAGAGTGTCTGGCTTAACCTATGAGCAGTCAACGAGTATGCTGAGGAGGAGGGCACTAAGGACGACATGGAAGTAAATGGTCCGGAGGCAAAATCCGGTATGGCAATAGGTGGCTATGAAGTAGTGACTACCACTGCTGGCTCTTCAGATTGGCCAGTAGAAGTAGTAGCTTTGCCCTTGGATCCCTTGGATTTGGGGTTGCCTGGACCCTGAAGGTTGTACTATGAGACGGGCTTCTTGGGCTTTACCATGACATCAAATTTCCTTTTCTCCACCTTCAGATCTTCCAAGTACATGGTAAGGAAGTTCGGGAAGGGGTAAGATCTATCACCCCCGTTGACCACTCTGGTGATCACCCTAGACATGATATTCTCGACATTGATTGGGCACCCCGCCATAATAGCCGCCACTACAATCGCCCGAGAACCCGACATGGTATTGTCGTGAGTAGTGGGGTATAGTCTATTGCATACAAAGGTCTCCCGACCCTTTGCCTCAAATTTCAGGGTGTTCCTTAAGATAGGAACCACCCCTACTATCAACCATGCTGGAGTAGTATCCGGAAGAGCCAGAAGTGATGCCAACCATAGGGGGTGAGGGGGGAGGGGCTGCCTCATCCATCACCACCTTCTCTAAGTATAGTGCCTCATCTTCATCATTGAATACCAAGTAATCATTGATCGTCTTCCCATCAAACTTTACCTTTAGGTTCCGCACTTTAGTCACTTTTATGCCCTTTTTGATGTAGGAGGCATTGGCATAGAATTCCTTAACTAGGTGCTCGTTAGCATCCAGCACCTTGCTAGTGTGAAGTACTTCTATCCCACTTTTTTATTAAAGTGTTGCTTCACATTGTGGTTGTGAGGCAGAAGATCCCGCTCTATGAATTGGCGCTCATATATGAGTGACTTTTGAGGCCACCACTCCCTAAACTTGTGATATGCCAGCTCACTGACAAACCTCTGTTGCCACACCTATGGGTTTCTTGTCCTTTCCACACCTCCGGTTTGGGTATCACCCCATCTCTCGTCATTCGGTACCTCGGCATATACATCTATGGGATCGTGTGTCAATGACGAAGCTGTGGGTGAGGCTGAAGCTGAGGTCTCACCACTCTCCACTGAACTATCAGACAACTCAAAAGAGGCATGAGAAGTAGGAGAGGCTAGGTGTGTAGGCTCATCATCAACCTGAGTCTCCCCGGGAAGTCTGGTACATATATTAGCACAAAGTCACCCTCTGAGACCTCCCTGGAGGGGACATAGTCACTCCCCTCTGAGTGTGATGCAGCTTTGTCTACAGCTCTAATATTATTCCTCAGTTGCCCAATTGGTTTCTGTATTGTTGAGGTTAACTTAATTTGTCCTCGTCCCCTACCCCGGGAGGACTTTGCTTTCCCCTTTTGTTTCTCACCACCACCTCTAGATTTTACCATTGTCTACAAACATAATCAGTGGAAAAACTGTTAGTACTAGATCTAGAAGAAGCAGTGTAGAAAAGCAAAAAAATAGTTGACGGTGCTTGAACAAAATTGCAGACCGCTGTCAGTGGATAATGAAGCAAGACCGCAAAATGATCACCACTAACCGTGGAAAATGCAGTGCAGCTAAAGAGGTATGGGGATCAAACTACCCATCCTACGATTCTATTTCACCACTGAGCGCGGTAAGTTGAGTTCGGCCACGGAGGTTGCACCATTGTCCGCGAAAAATATGCCATGGCCGCGGACCTATGATATATGTTTCTCTGAACCTAAGCACCGCTGGTCGCGAGAAAAGATGTGCGGTTGTGGAGAGGCACCGCTGTCAGTGGAATGTTCCACCGCTGACTGTGACTATCAAGACTTCAAATTCAGATAAAAATTATGAACGCTGACCGCGAAAAATCAATTGCGGCCACAAAAGTCAAAATTGGCTTGAGTCAACCTAGGGTTTCAACTTGTTCATGCTTTTAGCAATACCATCTACATTGTTAATCCTAACTAGATATTAATTAATCAACCCTAACTAATTAAGCCTAATTTAATTAACACTAAGGAACCCTAGGTCAAAATTAAAAGAAAATAAGAAGAAGAAGAAGTAAAACTAACAGTTAAAAGAAAAACTAGTACAAAATCAAAGGATAATGAATGAGTGAAATTACCAGGTGTATAATGTGTGATGAAAAGGGACTCTAATTTTGTGTTTTGCAGATTAGGGCGTGGATGGAAAGTGATAACTTTTGTTTGAGCATCAAATGAGCAAAAAGGGTAAAAGGCTTTATGTTCTCATATTTATAAAAAAAAAACAGGGGCCCACACAACTTACCTGGTGCGGCCGCTGTAAATCACCGCAGTGCACACTTATGAAGAATTGAAGACCTGCTTTACTAAAACTACCGCTGAGAGCGGTAAATGGAATATGGCCATGGTTGAGCACCGCTGATCGCGAAGAATGCACAGCGGACATGGTTGAAACTTCATAGAAGTCTCATTTTGGACTTTTCAATCTCGCCTCTGCTGCCAATTTCTGCCTCCTTGATAAGGACACTGCTGACCTCGGAAAATCAAGCGTTGTCAGTGGCCCAACTTCAGACAGTTGCAAAAAATTTCTAGCTTAGTCCTGCACTGCATCAAACATTTCTACACATATCACACTCCTAGTTAGTTAAAAACAAGTCCTACACTAAGAAGAAAATCAAAAAGAAGAAAAACACATGGGTTGCCTCCCAAAAAGCGCCTGATTTAATGTCGCGGCACGATGCAGGTTGCCATCATGGATCGTTGCCACCATACTGCTATCATCAAACTTTCCAAGGTAGTGCTTCATTCTATTCCCATTAACTCTAAAGATTTCACCATTTTTGTTTTTCAAATCAAGAGCACCAAAGAGATTTACAAGCACCACCTCAAAAGGTCCACTCAAGATTTGACTTGAGATTTCCCGGGAATAGTCGTACTTGAGAGTTGAATAAGAGAATGAAGTCACCTTCTCTGAATTCCTTGCTATGGGTATACTTGTCCGTAAGTACTTCATCTTGTCCTTATACAAGGACGAGCTGTAATAGGCATGAAATCGGAACTCATCAAGCTCCTTGAGTTGCTCCACCCAAAGATTTGCTGCAGCATCCCATTCAAGATTTAACTTCCTCAAGGCCCACATGGTCTTGTGCTCTAGCTCAACCGTGATATAGCAAGATTTCCCAAAAACCAGCTGGTATGGAGACATACCAAACGGAGTCTTGTAAGCCCACAAAGCATCATCCATTTTTCCATATAAATGTGGATTTCGCTCTTCGTGGCTTGATATAAATTGATAAGATAATAAATAATAAACCTTGGAAGCCCTTGCTTAATTGTTGAAGGTGTTTACTTGTTTTCTAGCTTCGCAAATTTGAACTACTTTATAAATCCATGATTTTCCTCGTATTTCTAGAAATATTGTTAATTGACCTCTAGTGAGTGTCGGAGTTGGCCATCTCGTCTCTACTCCTTCGAGATTAGGCGGGATACACACTAAGTACACATTGATTACGTATTCATGCTACACTTCTGTGCATTTTTGTTTCACAGGTATATATACCTCTAGCAGCCTACTGGGCGTAGCAGCATGGATGACTCTGGGACTAGGCGAGCTGCATTGTTCGAGACGACCCGCAACTAGTATAGTTCCCTTCAGCATTTTTATTATTTATTCCCTATCCACTGTATTTCGGACAGAGGTTGTATTTTATTTCCCTTATCGATAGTTGCTCATGTACTTGTGACACTGGATTCTGGGGATGTATTTGGATTATTTAAAAATCTTAAAAGTTGTTTAAATATTTCATTATTTATTCGGAGGAATATACTGAGTCTTGTTTAATTGTATAAAAGAAATGTTTTCAAAATTGTTATAACGAGAATTTAATTAAGTATTTTAGTTGGCTTGCCTGACAGAGGTGTTCGGCGCCACCACGACCCTTAATGGATTTTGGGTCGTGACAATATATATGTACACACACACACACACACACTATATATATATATATACACACACACACTAACATATATTATAACAAGTTATATATACATTATAGTATTACAGTGAAGTGTCTCTGTGCGTGTATGTGTGTGTGTGTCTATATATACAATTCATAGAACAATATTATATTGGTTTATCAATTCATTAATTATTCGTACGTACTAATGTATAAGATTGATCATCAATTACAATATAGTTTATTACTTTACATACATGCTATTATAATTTATTAAAAGTAATTACCGAGTTAATATAATTTTTTTTAAAGATTATGCTTATAGTTTTTAATTATTTATACTAATTGTAGTTAAATAAATTAAATATTTATAGCTAATAAGATTTTTTTTCGTAGCTTATAATATTTAAAAATCAAAATAGAAAAAAAAAAGTTATTTAATTTTTTTTTAGAAATAGCGACCAACTTTTGTCACTATTTTGGTCAAATAGTCAAAAATAGCGACCAACGTTGGTCGCTATTTTGGTCAAACAGTCAAAACTTAATTAACTACCAAAATAGCGACCAACGTGGGTCGCTTTTTTGTAAATTCATATTCAAAAACGGGTTTCCCCCTTCCATTCTCTTATTTTCTTCCCAAAATTTTCCCAAATTCTCTCTCAATACATTCCCTTCCCCTTCTCTATTTCCCTCACACAAATCAATCCTCCCACTTCGCGCCACCACTGTGACCGCCTGAGCCACCGCCGGAGCCGCCGCTGCCGCTGCCCCTTTCTCTCCTTCTCCACCTAAAAAAAACCTAGGTTTGAATTATAACCTTGAATCTTTGTTATTTCTAGTTTTTGTTTCAATTATTTCAATATTGTAGTTTAAGGACATGAATTAGTGTTGAAATTCTTTGAACATTATATTTTATTGAGGATTAGGGTTTAGGTCTTATTTTAGTTAGCTTTGTTAATTAATTTTATTAACTAACTAGTTTAATTAGTGTTGAATTTAGTTTAGTTAGATTTGAATTATACTTTGTATTGTCTTGATAGTTTAGTTAGAATCTAGGGTTTAGGATATGAATTGAAATTTTTGTGTATGAATTGAACCTTTAGGATATGAATTGGAATTTTAGTTTATGTATTGGAATTTTAGTTTATAAATTAAAATTTTAGGATATGAATGGAACTTTTGTGGATATGAGTTGAACCTTTAGGATATGAATTGAACCTTTAGGATGTGAATTGGACTTTTAGTTTATGTATTGGAATTTTAGTTTATAAATTGAAATTTTAGGATATGAATTGAACTTTTGTGGATATGAGTTGAACCTTTAGGATATGAATTGAACCTTTAGGATATGAATTGAACCTTTAGGATATGAATTGGACTTTTAGTTTATATACTAGAATTTTAGTTTATAAATTGAAATTTTAGGATATGAATTAAACTTTTGTGGATATGAGTTGAACCTTTAGGATATGAATTGAAATTTTTGTGTGTAAATTAAACTTTTAGTTTATAAATTAAAATTTTACGATATGAATTGAACTTTTAGTTTATGTATCGGAATTTTAGTTTATAAATTGAAATTTTAGAATATGAATTGAACTTTTGTTGATAAGATATATGAGTTGAACCTTTAGGATATGAATTGAAATTTTTGTGTATGAATTGAACTTTTCGGATATGAATTGATCCTTTAGGATATGAATTATACGTTTGTGGATATGAATTGAACCTTTTGGATATGAATTAAAATTTTTTTGTATGAATTGAACTTTTAGGATATAAATTGAAATTTTGTGGATATGAATTGAAATTTAAGATTGCAGGAGGATTTTGTAGAAGGGGTTGATGACTTTATTAGACATGCAATGGAACTTCCACCAAGAATAGCTTAGATAGAGTACCCGGCAGAGTGGGTCTTTAATTGTTTTTCTCATTAGCGACAATGATGATGAGAAGGCAATGGCATATTTTTCAAACAGTAATGGTGTAGGTAGGAATTTAACATTTCCTAAACAGATAAAAGAAGAGGTTATAGAATAATTCTCTACTTAATTTTTCAAGAGTAAAAGAAGTTTAATTGAGATTGACAAGGTTGATGGTAATGAAGTTGTCCGTTGCTCATGGCAGTTCCCGTAAAACGGGGATCATAAGACTTTGTGACGACAAAGACGAAAGAAAGTTTTATTCTCAACTTTCTTCCAAGTCTGATCCGTAAAAGCTTAATGGGGTTGGTGATATTTCTTCAAATTCAAATAATGATTTGAGTGACAAAAGTATGGAAATGCTAATCAAGAGAATTAAAGGTAAAACGCTTCTCTAAGAAAGAGAAGTTTGGAGAAATCTACTACCTTTAAAGTGAACATATCACGTTCATGCAGAGTTCAGCATCCTTCTCTTCCAAGAAAAACATTTTACCTTTAATTCTTTTGATTAGTATTTCCATACTTTTGTCACTCAAATCATTATCAGAATCCGAAGAAATATCACCAATCCCATTAAGCTTGTACGGATCAGACTTGGAAGAAAGTTGAGAATAAAATTTCATTTCGTCTTTGTCATCACAGAGTCTTATGATCCCCGTTTTATGTGAACTGCCATGAGCTACGGACAACTTTTCATTACCGTCAGCCTTGTCACTCTCAATTAAACTTCTTTTCCTCTTGAAAAATAAAGTAGAGAATTCCTCTATAACCTCTTCTTTTATCTGCTTAGGAAATGTTAAATTCCTACCTACACCATCACTATTTGAAATACATGCCATTGCCTTCTCATCATCATTGTCGCTAATGAGAATAACAATTAATCAAAGACACATTCTGTCAGGTACTGTATCCAAATTATATCTGTATCTAAGTTCATCCCGAGTAGTAGTACTACGAGGATAATCACCAAAGTCACCAGACAACTTTATGATGCCAATGAAGCAAGATGAGCTATTCAATGAGACTCGTATTGTAAAGAAGAAAAAAGAGACTGATCCTGAAAGGTAGGTCGAGGGCCGAGCCTCGATTATACATGTAAGTTTTTTACTTTTCATTAAGTATTTTGATTTACTTTTATATAAATTTTGAAATACTAATTCAATGTAATTTTTCTTATAGGTTCGCTTCACAACTGACGTGGAGGAACTCATACGCAGTCAGCCACCTAATGATCAGGTGAGACAATCCAACTTTCGGACGAGGATGTTGAAAGAAAACTCTTTGAGTACTTTATATACTTTGAACTAGACAATAGAAACAGTTTTCGAATGGGCATGTAATAAGCGTTAACTTAGTTTTGTTAGCTTAATGTGTTAGTTCTATTGAACTTTATACTTTGTTGGTTTTAATGTTGTTGTTAATGTTGTTGTGTTGTTGTTGTTGTTGTTGTTGCTTGTAATAGGGAATTTAGTATGCTGGCAGGTGGTGTAGCTGCCAAAACAGGTAGTTTCTGCCAAAATTATACCCAAAAAAACGACCAATTTTGCTCGCTTGTTTATCGCTTTTTTTTATTAAAAAAATATTTTCTGGGCAATAGCGACCAAGGTTGGTCGCTAATTAACCCAGATTTTTTATAAAGCAACCAACTTTGGTCGCTATTCTATTAAAAAAATAATTTCTGATAAAATAGCGACCAATTTTGGTCGCTTATGTTTAAAAAAAAATTAAAAAAATTATAAAATAGCGACTAACTTTGGTCACTATTTTCAGATTTTAAAATATAATATTTGGTTTACAGACGAAAGTTGGTCACTATATTTTGATTAATAATAAATAAATAAAAAATATTATTTAAATATAGAGACCAACTTTGGTTGCTAAATTTATATTATTAAATACTAAAGCGACCAAAGTTGGTCTCTATATTTAAAACCCTGAATATTTGGTCCCTTTACCTTAGAGACCAAAGTTGGTCGCTAAGGTAAAGGGACCAGCAAAATAGCGACCAAGCCGGTTTTCACCTTTTTTGGTCGCTTTTTGACCTGTAAGCGACCAACTTTGGTCGGTTTTTGTAGTCGCTTTTTTTCAGATTTCTAGTAGTGATTCTATTACCATAAGAGGGTGAAAAATCTGTAGTAGCTTATAATTTTTGTTCACCTTTACACACAACAACAACAACATATCCAATATATTGGGGTTTTGAGAGAATAGTGTGTACGCAGATCTTACTCCTACCCACTGCAGGTAGAGAGGTAGGAGGAGAAGAAGAAGAATAAGAATAAGAACAAGAACAAGAAGAAGCCGAGGGAAAAATTTTATTCTTTTGAAATTTCTGAAGTCACTTGAGGCAACCACTAACCTAAATACTGAAGCGTAATGCTTAAGCAGCCATAATGACTTTCCAGTGGGGATGTTTAACTTAATGCTTGCTTTATGAAATTATTGTCCTGTGTAAAATACTTTTCGGCAGTGTCTTCTGCAAAACATTTCTAGCATAGACTTGCTCAGTCGGAGTTTATCAATAACACAAGAATTTAACCATGCAAGGAGGAGATTCCCATACTTTCTTTCAACTATTAATAATACATCATTCCACAAGTTTGGTTAGTTTTCACTATTGCTTTAGTGGCTTCACATTGGGAAATCTAAGTTTATGTTCCTCGGTCTCTAATACGAATGTTGTTAATGGCTCTTGATGCCATGGCCCTCAAATTCGATCTGGCCAGAGCAAGAGAATTCCTCTAATGTGAATGTTGTTAATGGCTCTTGATGCCATTGTGAACGCTGCTGTGTTAAAACACAAAATTAGAAAAAACTGTTAGAAGAATAAAGAAACTGAAAAACAGTAAAGATTAAGAAATATTCCGAGTCCACAATTTGTTTGTGCGTCCTTAAGGAATTTTAACCCCCTCACACGTTGCCAAGGTAATGGATTAAATTCTCCCAGGATAAAACTGAATAAACCTTCCTGCAATAGTGGCAATACAAACTGTAGGAGACCAACGAACTTAAAGAACGGAGCAAAATCGCACTTACGAATTTGAGAGAGAGAGACTGCAAATTAGAATGCAGTATTTTCAGAAAGAAGGAAGTTCTGTAATGTTTTTGGCGTGTTAAAAACGAAGTCATACCTCAGAATTTATAGGCAATTATTGGAAGAGGTGTGGTGTTTGTTCTGGAAAAGGTGCCTTTTCAGAAGTTTATGCCGCTTGCCGCGGTCCTACCGCGGTTACGCCAGGACCGCGGCCAGAGTGGCCTTCTGAATCTGCAGAAGGGTTCTGGCGCGGTCCTACCGCGGTTACGCCAGGACCGCGGCCAAACTATACTTCTGAATCTTCAGCAGTGATCTGGCATTTAATTAATTATTAAATAATTAATTTAAATAAATTTTGTCCAAAAAATAATCTTATCATTTGATCATTTGACAAATCAAAATCCAAATCCAAATCCAAAGCCGAAGCCGAGCCGAGCGAGCGACGACGATAGCGCGAGGGTTCATTCTGTTCAACTCATTTTAAGAGCTTTAAGAAGTGATTCTATATATAAGCACACAAATGTAGTTGTCCCTCACCAATGAGGGACAAAGTGCAAGTCAAAAGTTCACTTCATTCAAATTTTCATTTTTCTCCATTTTATTTCCCACCATTTCCAATTCACACTCTTAGACTTTAAAGCCCAATGCCTTTAAATTCCAAAAATCCCCCACATGAATGGGAATGTCTGTAACAAGCATGATCATAGATGAAAGCTGTGTGATTTACAAGTAAGGTTTAATTGCATCTGGATAAGTAGGTTTCCGTTTGAACTTTCCGTAGTGAACATATGTCGGATATACTCGGTCAATCGGTAGATTTGATATCTTTGAACTGACGAGCTTTAGTGTATACCTAGACAACCATATGTTACATAACCAACCCTTAACCGTCTTTTGGTTCTCATTGTTGTGTTCGTTTCAGCCATGAACACCGTCTGGTCTCATAAGTGCGTAGAGAATTGGCCTTACAGAATTCTCATTGAAGCGGTTTCCACTTCACACTTACATAGGTGATTCCTAAACGTGTAATCCTTTAGATTGACACTATTTGATAACTACCACATCAAACTTAGGTAATCATTAAAGAACGTGTAAAGTTCTATCCTTGTTACTGAACATTGTCTTCATCACGAGAA
>MU733306.1:101527-114862 GCA_026770625.1 Nicotiana glauca
TCTCTAGTTAAGCCTTTTGTAAGCGGATCCGCCACATTATCCTTTGATCTTACATAATCAATAGTGATAATTCCACTAGAAAGTAGTTGTCTAACGGTGTTATGTCTTCGTCGTATATGACGAGACTTTCCGTTATACATAACACTCCCTGCCCGTCCTATTGCAGCCTCACTATTGCAATGTATGAAAATAGGAGCCAAAGGTTTTGGCCAGAACGGAATGTCTTCTAAGAAATTTCGAATCCATTCAGCTTCTTCACCGGCTTTATCCAAAGATATAAACTCTGATTCCATTGTAGAGCGAGCGGTGCATGTTTGTTTGGAAGACTTCCAACATACTGCTCCTCCACCAACAGTAAAAACATATCCACTTGTGGACTTTGTTTCTGTTGAGCCGGTTATCCAATTTGTATCACTATATCCTTCGATAACTGCAAGATATTTATTATAGTGAAAAGCATAGTTTTGGGTATATTCCAAATATCCCAGAACTCGTTTCATTGCCACTCAGTGATATTTGTTGGGATTACTTGTGAATCGACTAAGTTTACTTGTTGCACAAGCTATATCAGGACGTGTACAGTTCAAGATGTACATTAAGCTTCCCAATACACGAGCATACTCCAATTGAGACGTACTTTCACATTTATTCTTTATAAGATAATGATTTAAGTCAATTGGAGTTCTTGCACTTCTAAATTTCAAGTGTTTGAATTTTTCAAGTACCATTTTCACGTAATGTGATTGAGACAAAGCTAAACCCTGAGGAGTCCTCTTGATTTTAATTCATAGAATTACATCGGCAACTCCTAAGTCTTTCATATCAAACTTACTAGTAATCATATGCTTAGTAGCTTGAATGTCGGCAATGTCTTTGCTCATTATTAGCATATCATCAACATATAAGCAAACAATGACTATATGATTTGGAACGTTCTTAATGTAAACACATTTATCACATTCATTAATCTTAAAGCCATTTGACAACATTGTTTGGTCAAATTTCGCATGCCATTGCTTGGGTGCTTGTTTTAGTCCATAAAGAGACTTAACAAGTCGACACACCTTCTTTTCTTTTCCCGGAACCACAAACCCTTCAGGTTGGTCCATGTAAATTTCTTCCTCTAAATCACCATTTAAGAAGGCTGTTTTTACATCCATTTGATGGATTTGAAGATCATACAAGGCGGATAATGCTATTAGCATCTGAATGGATGTAATTCTTGTTACCGGCGAGTATGTGTCAAAATAGTCTTGCCTTGTATTTGTCAATAGTACCATCGTCTTTCAATTTCTTCTTGAAAATCCATTTAGAACCCAATGTTTTGTTACCTGGAGGAAGATCAACCAATTCCCATGTATGGTTGCTCAATATGGATTCTATTTTATTATTGACAGCTTCTTTCCAATATTGTGCTTCTGAGGAAGACATTGCTTCCTTGAAGTTACGAGGCTTATTTTCTAGTAGGAAAGTCAGAAAATCTGGACCGAATGAAGTAGATGTCTATTGACATTTACTTCTTCTCGGATTTTTCTCATTAGGCATATCATCTGTTATTTCCTCCCGAGGTCGTTTTGACTTTTTGTAGGTCACTTTACTTTCCTTTTTATACAGATAAATAGTTTCAAAGAATTCAGCATTATCTGATTCTATTATCGTATTAACATGAATCTCCGGATTTTCTGACTTATGAACCAGAAAATGATATGTCTTGCTATTGGTTACATATCCAATAAATACACAATCAGCCGTTTTTGGACCTATCTTAACCTTTTTAGGTTTAGGAACTTGTACCTTTGCTAAACACCCCCAAACTTTGAAGTATTTCAAGTTGGGCTTCCTTCCTTTCCATTTTTCATAGGGAATGGACTGTGTTTTACTATGAGGTACACGGATGATTATTCGGTTAGCTGTAAGTATAGCTTCCCCCCACAAGTTCTGTGGTAAACAGGAACTTATTAATAACGCATTCATCATCTCTTTCAACATTCGATTCTTTCTCTCCGCAATTCCATTAGATTGTGGAGAGTAAGGGGCAGTTGTTTGGTGAATAATACCATTTTCTAAACATACTTATTCAAAAGGAGATTCATATTCACCACCCCTATCACTTCTTATCATTTTGATCTTTTTGTTTAGTTGTATTTCAACTTCACTCTTATATTGCTTGAAAGCATCAATTGCCTCATCTTTACTATTAAGTAAATAAACATAGTAATATCTCGTGATATCGTCAATAAAAGTAATAAAATACTTTTTCCCACCGCGAGATGGTGTTGACTTCATGTCGCAAATATCTGTGTGAATTAAGTCTAAAGGACTTGAATTCCTTTCAACGGACTTATAAGGATGCTTAGCATACTTTGATTCCACACATATTTGACATTTGGAATTAATGCAATCAAATTTTGGAAATACTTCTAAATTTATTATTTTTCGCAATGTTTTGAAGTTGACGTGACCTAGGCGTGAATGCCATAAAGTGTTTGACTCAAGTAAGTAAGAAGAAGCATTAACTTTATTAATAGGAACTGCTATTACATTTAGCTTAAAAAGGCCCTCATTCAGGCAACCTTTTCCTATATACATATCATTCTTGCTTAGTACAACACTATTAGAAACAAAAATACATTTGAATCCATTCTTGGCAAGAAGTGATATAGACACAAGATTCTTGCGAATTTCTGAAATATGGAGAACTTGGTTTAGAGTCTCTATTTTTCTCGACGTCATCTTCAGCGCAATCTGGCCAAATCCTTCAATTTTCACAGTACACGAATTTCCCATGAAAATTGTTTCGTCGGGTCTTGCGGGGGCATAAGAAGAAAATAACTCCTTGTTAGCACAAACATGGCAAGTGGCTCCAGAATCTATCCACCATTCTTTAGGATTTCCTAACAAGTTGCATTCAGACAACATGGCACACAAGTCCTCCATTTCGTCAACATTTTTAACCATGTTAGCTTGATTTTTTTTCTTCTTATCATTCTTTGGCGCATGACAATCCACAGCCTTATGCCCAGATTTTACACAGTTGTGGCAATTACCCTTGAACTTTTTCTTGCTTGGGTAATTCTTTGGTCCAGAAGCCTTCTTTCTCTTCTTATTTTGTGGCGCCTCATCAATAATGTTAGCCCTTATTATTGTCGAGTTCCCACATGACTTCTTTTCAGCATTTTTGTTGTCTTCTTCTATCCTCAAATGCACAATCAAGTCTTTCAATGTCATCTCCTTCCGCTTGTGTTTTAGATAGTTCTTAAAATCTTTCCACAATAGAGGTAATTTCTCAATGAAAGCAGCGACTTGAAAGGCCTCATTTATGACCATACCTTCAATAATAGATTCATAATTAATAACAAGATAAATCTTATTAATAAAATTACTGATTCGGGTCATACCTTCAGCAAGGAGGTCATGCATAATAACTTGTAATTCTTGAACTTGAGTTATGACCGATCTAGAGTCAATCATCTTGAAATCCAAAAACTTTGCAGCCACGAACTTCTTAAGTCCGGTATCCTCAGTCTTGTACTTTTTCTCAAGCACATTCCATAACACTTTTTAAGTTTCCATGATAGTATAGACATTGTACAGGCTATCTTCCAAAAAACTCAAAATGTAGTTTTTGCACAAGAAATCAGAATGTTTCCATGCTTCAGTTACAACAAATTGTTCGTCATCTGGAGTGTTTTCAGCCAGGACCGGAGGATCCTCCTTGATGAATCGCTGCAAACTCAACGTAGTAATATAGAAGAGCATCTTCATTTGCCAACGTTTGAAGTCTATACTGGAAAACTTTCCGGGTTTTTCTGCTGGTGCCATAGCATGAGCAGGAGTTGAACGGCTTGACGAGGCAGCAGCACTCGTAACAATAGCACCCATTCCCGCAACATTTCCATTAGTTTGGTTTTCATTCGTCATTTTTTCTGTAGAGTTAAAAACAAGATAGAAATTTGTTCAATCAGTGAAGTTTTGATTTCTTCAAACTGAATACCAAACCAAACATACAACACGTAACAGTGGTGAAGTTTTTGTATACTTCAAACTCGTCAGTTTATTATTCTGGTAAAGTTTTGATATACTTTAAACCGGACAGAACAATTATTGGAGTAGAAAGTACGAAGGCTTTAGTCTCCAAAACAGAATACAAAATATAAGTAACAGTTTAATATATATTTCAACACAGAAATGTTAGTATAAAATTCCTTAAGCTTGTGAATGCTACTGTGTTAAAACACAAAATCAGATAAAACTGTTAGAAGAATAAAGAAACTGGAAAACAGTAAAGATTAAGAAATATTCCGAGTCCACAATTTGCTTGTGCGTCCTTAAGGAATTTTAACCCCCTCAAATGTTGCCAAGGTAATGGATTAAATCCTCCCAGGATAAAACGGAATAAACCTTCCTGCAACAGTAGCAATACAAATTGCAGGATACCAACGAACTTAAAGAACAGAGAAAAATCACACTTACGAATTTGAGAGAGAGAGACTGCGAATTAGAATGCAGTATTTTCAGAAAGAAGGAAGTTCTGTAATGTTTTTGGTGTGTTAAAAACGAAGCCATGCCTCAGAATTTATAGGCAATTATTGGAAGAGGTGTGATGTTTGTTCTGGAAAAGGTGCCTTTTCAGAAGTTTACGCCGCTTGCCGCGGTCCTACCGCGGTTATGCTAGGACCGCGGCCAGAGTGGCCTTCTGAATCTGCAGAAGGGTTCTGGCGCGGTCCTACAGCGGTTACGCCAGGACCGCGGCTAGACTATACTTCTGTATCTTCAGCAGTGATTTGGTATTTAATTAATTATTAAATAATTTAAATAAATTTTGTCCGAAAAATAATCTTATCACGCGGCCAGAGTGGCCCTCTGAATCTGCAGAAGGGTTCTGGCGCGGTCCTACCGCGGTTACTCCAGGACCGCGGCCATACTATACTTCTGAATCTTCAGCAGTGATATGACATTTAATTAATTATTAAATAATTAATTTAAATAAATTTTGTCCAAAAAATAGTCTTATCGGTCATTTTCCAAAGCCAAAGCCGAAGTCGGCGGTCGAAGCCGAGCAAGCGACGACGACGGCGCGAGGGTTCATTCTCTTCAACTCCTTTTAAGAGCTTTAAGAAGTGATTCTATATATAAGCACACAAATGTAGTTGTCTCTCACCAATAAGGGACAAAGTACAAGTCAAAAGTTCACTTCATTCAAATTTTCATTTCCCTCCATTTTATTTCCCACCATTTTCAATTCACACTCTTACACTTTAAAGCCCAGTGCCTTTAAATGCCAGAGCAAGAGAATTCCTCTAATACGAATGTTGTTAATGGCTCTTGATGCCATGGCCCTCAAATTCGCAAGAGAATTCCTATACTGCTCATCAGAATGCCTTGCCCTTAAGTTCCTCGTGAACTCCTCTCTCTGCAATCGCAATGCTACTGCAGCATCCTGATCTTGGTTTGGTGGTAACTCTCTCCTTGCCCTTAGGCTAGTCTCTCCACCTCCGTTTGATGTCCAAGAAGGCCTGACACTATGTCTTCTCATAATGTGAGAATTCCTTCTTTGTGGATCTCGAGAGCCAGATTCTGGACTATGTAATGCTAGCTAGGACCCTATCTATTCTGCTCCTTGAAATGTTAGAATGACTAGCAACTCTTGCTGGACTGTGATGCTGAGTTTCTCTACTATCTAAAGCTCCAGCTGCCTTTCTTGCTTCAACTTCTTCAGGAAATAGTAGTTGAATTGTATTCCAAAGGACTGTGTTTACAGTGCAAGATCTCCCGTTGCTGCAAAATCAAGTCAGGATGATCACATCAACTCTGTAAGTGCTGAAATTTTGCGAACCTCAGATAAATAAATAAAAGTGTCAGACATGTAATCTTTTAGATGTGGCAATTCACAAATCAACAGGAAGTACCTGATAAGCTGTCTGCGCTTGGGGCATTTCTTCCCGGATTTGTCAGCAGCAGATCGCAAACACTTTCTACAGAAACTGTAGACATAATTGGACCAACCTATTACTGGAAATTTCTACTAAGTATTGTTGGATGAATCAGAGTTGATGTTGATGTCAATTAGATTGTACCTGTTTCCACAATGAGTGGTACTGGGTTCAAAACAAATCTGCAAATACAAATAAAATGACTCAAACTTGAAATTTTGAAAAAGGCAATGGACATTCCTATTATCAACAGTTGAAAATGCACAATCAACATTCAAGAATGGACTCTTGACTCTTACGGCGCAAGAAAGCTCTTCATGAAGTCGATCCATGCAGAGATTAGCTGAAGCAGAAGAGGAAACACAGGAGCTTTGTTCTTTTGATGCTTCAGATTCTTCCTTATCTCCTTCTCCTGTGGATTTTGCTTCTGTCTTCTTTTTCTCAGTTTCTGCTCAACGTGGAAATGAAAATTATTTTACTACGTGTAACATGTTGAAATTAAGGTTTGGTCAGAAATTTTGGCTCTGGCTTCCTTTTCTCAGTTTCTGCTAAAAATTGAAATTACATTTTTTTTTTTTTACTTCTTGTCACATATGTTGAGATTAAGTGCTCATTGCTTATGTTGTCACACTTGCATTAAGTAAGGTGATTGGCAGAAAGTCCCTTTAGTTTTTCATCTTTTATATCAATAGAAAATGGAGAAAAACTCTAGTACACAAAAACCTTCAATTTGTGTCGAATTATCGAGGATCAGAATGAAACAATTCCTAATTGAACAAAATGAACACTAAGAATTCGTACATATGACTCTGACTAATTTGGGAACGAAGCATAGTAGTAGTTGTGGTAAGTGTTGCGGAGGCCGAATATATAAAGAGTGATTAAATCACAACTATTATATCTAATGGTAGCTAATAAATAGTAAATTAGACAATAAGAAAAGGAACACCGGAAATTAACGAGGTTCGACAAAATTTTATTTTTGCCTAGTCCTCGGACACAATCAACTCAAACTTTATTTCACTCCAAAAATACAAGTGAAATAATACAAGAGAGAAAGAAGATTCAAATGCCTTAGAGATAAGAAGGCAAGTGAGAGATATTTACAAATGAACAACACCCTTGCTATTTATAGAAGGGAAATTGCCCTAATAATATCATGCATGATATCACATTAAGTATGAACATACAATGTAAATGCATGAAAAAATGCATCTACCAATTTCTTCCAAAAAGAGGCTTCAAATATTCACACTAGTTCACATTAATCTTGACAAATTCAACAAATCTCCAACTTGGCAAGATTCCACATTTTTAATTTTTTCTTAGTGACAAATTTTGATTGTGTCTTCAACTTCAATCTTCAAAGTTCAACAATATTGATCAAGTTCAAACAATATTGAAACTTGATCGCAGTCACCACTTTTGTTAGCATATCGGCAGGGTTGTCTGTAGTCCAAATTTGCTGCACCATGACTCCACCTTCTTCTATAATATCTCGTATAAAGTGATATCAAACATCAATGTGCTTCGTCCTTGCATGATAAACTTGATTCTTTGCTAACTGGATAGCACTCTCACTATCACAAAATAGTGTGATGTTTTCTTGACCAATACCAAGCTCTCTAAGCAACCCTTGAAGCCAAATTGCCTCTTTTACAGCCTCCGTAATAACCATGTACTCTGCCTCAGTTGTAGACAAAGCAACTGTTGACTGCAAAGTAGACTTCCAACTAACCGGTGCCTTTGCAAAAGTAAACACATAACCAGTAGTTGATTTTCGTTTGTCCAGATCACCAGCATTATCTGAATCACAATATCTGACCAGATAATGACTATCTTCCTGCTCAAAATCAATCCGACATCTATAGTATTACGAATATACCGTGGAATCCATTTCACAGCTTTCCAATGCTCCTTTCCTGGATCATGCATATACTTGCTTACAACTTCGATAGCATGTGAAATTGTCACGACCCATTTCCATAATAGGTCATGAAGGCACCCAACAACATTACTGGGCAAGCAGAGTGCGGAAAACATTTCTAACTTCTTATATTAAATATTATCAGAATTTAAGTGAGATGAATACTCCAGTTAGATTCAAACCGAAAGTGATAGGTAAAGTGAGTGACATAATAATACAACCCAAAAGTAAGTCTACTAATGCTTGTGTGCCAAGACCCGGTGTCACAAGTACGGACAGCTAGTAGAATATACACCCAAAAGAATATCATACTATCCTACTGTCTGAATCAGGATAGATAGAAAATAAAAGTACAAAAGGAAGACTTCTTCGGCTGCGAGTCGGCATGGAGAAAAAGCAGCTCACCGTAGAAGTCCCAAATCCGCTCACGGGTGCGCACCAGAATGATAACCAGATCCACCTGCCTCAAATCCTGTACATTTAAGTATAGAAGTGTAGCCTGAGTACATAAACAATATGTACCCAGTAAGTATCCCGTCTAATCTCGAAGAAGTAGAGACGAGAGGTCGAGTCGATACTTACTAAGGTCATGTAAAATGAGGAGAATTTATAATAAGCGGAAATAACTCAAATCATAAGGATTAGTAAGTATAAAACAACAATTCTCCCTTTAGATTTTCATCATGAGCGTTCATTTATATATTTAAGCAATTCTGAAGTCCTCTGAGAACCGCCAAATGTGGATCATTGAACTGTCGGGCCTTAATCTACCCCAATAACGAAGACTGAGCAACCACACATGCTAGAACTCGACTGGGCTTTGAAATGTCCAACCTCACAAGTCTGTTAGCCAAGGACTGAATGTCCGAAGCTAGTGGCCTCTCCTCTGCTGGAATGAAGGCCAAACTACCCAACTCTCCGCCTTTCTGCTCAAGGCATCCACGACCACATTTGGCTTGCCCGGATGATAAAGAATGGTAAGGTCATAATCCTTTAGGAACTCCAGCCACATGCGCTACCTCAAATTAAGGTCCCTCTACTTGAACAGGTGCTGCAAGCTGCGATGATCAGTGTAAGCCTAACATGACACCCCATATAAATAATTCCTCCATATCTTAAGAGCATGAACAATCGCTGCTAACTCTAGATCATGCACAAGGTAATTCTTCTCATGAACCTTCAACTAACGGGGGGGCATATGCAATAACTCGCCCCTCCTACATCAATACACATCCCAAACCAATGCGTGAAGCGTCGCAATATACCGTGTACATCCCTGAACCGGAAGGCAATACAAGAACTGGTGCCGTGGTCAAAGCTGACTTGAGCCTCTGAAAGCTCCCCCCACAATCATCAGACTAACAGAATGGGGCACCCTTCTGGGTCAATCTGGTCAAAGGTGATGCAATAGATGAAAAGCCTTGCGCAAATCACTGGTAATAACCTGCTAATCCTAAGAAACTCCTGATCTTGGTCACTGAAGTAGGGCGTGGCCAACTCTGAACTGCCTCAATCTTCTTGGGATCCACATTAATACCCTCTCCTGACACAATATGCCCCAAGAATGCCACTGACTCTAGCCAAAACTCACACTTGGATAACTTAGCATATAGCTTCTGCTCTCGCAAGGTCCGAAGCACTACTCTCAAAATGCTACTCGTGCTCCCCCAGGCTACATGAGTATATCAAGATGTTGATGAAGACGATAACAAAGGAATCAATATACAGACTGAATACCCTGTTCATCAAATCCATAAATGCCCCTGGGGCATTAGTCAAGCAGAAGGACATCAGCAGAAACTCATAGTGGCCATATCTAGTCCTGAATGCTGTCTTCGGAACATCCGAGTCCCGAATCTTCAGCTGATGATACCCTGACCTCAAGTCAATCTTAGAAAACACCCTAGCACCCTGCAGTTGGTCAAACAAATCATCAATACGAGGTAATATATACTTGTTCTTGATGGTTACTTTGTTCAACTGGCGGTAATCAATGCACATCTGCATAGTCCCATCCTTCTTCTTCACAAATAACACTGGTGCGCCCCAAGGTGATACACTGAGCTTAACAACCTCTTTTGCTAACAACTTCTCTAGCTGCTTCTTCAACTCCTTAGGAGCTATAAGGTATGGGGGAATAGATATATACTGAGTGCCTGGAGCCAAATCAATACAGAAATCAATATAATAATCCAGAGGCATGTCAGGAAGATCAGAAGGAAAAACATTGGAAAACTCTCGGACTACTGTCACTGGATCAATCGTCGGAGACACTGCAGTGTGGTCTCGAACATAAGCTAAATAAGCCAAACACCCTTTTTCCGACCATATGCTGAGCCTTCAAGAAGAAAACAACCCTGCTAGGCATATCAACTGTGGAACCCTTCCACTCCAATCTCGGCAATCCTGGTATCGCTAGTGAAACAGTTTTGGCATGGCAATCAAGGACGGCGTGATATGGAGACAACCAATCCATGCCCAGGATGACCTCAAAATTGATCATATCAAGCAACAAAAGATCTCCTCTAGTCTCGAAACCACAAAAAGTGACCATACGGGACTGGTAGATTCGATCCACAATGACATAATCACCCACAGGAGTGAACACATGAATAGGAACACCCAAAGGCTCAGGAGAAATAACCAGGAAGCGAGCAAAAAGAGATGATACATACGAATAAGTAGACCCTGGATCAAATAATACCGAAGCATCCCTACCACCGACGGAAATAATACATGTGATGACGGCATCTGAGGCCAATGCATCTGGACTGGCTGGAAGGGCATAGAACCTAGCTGGAGCGCCGACTGGCTGGCCTCCACCTGACTGAGCAATGGCAGGATGACCTCTGCCTGTCTGGACTCCGCCTCTAGGATGGCCCCTACCAGCCCGTCCTCCACCTCTAGGTGGCTGGGCAGCTGGTGCTGGAATCACGGACTGTTGACCCTGTTGTACTGCCTTACCCTGAGGCCTGGGGCAAGTCCTCTTCAGGTGACCCGGATCTCCACACTCGTAGCACGCTCTAGGCACCATAGCCTGCTGCCCTAGAATCTGAGTCTGCTGACCCGAATACCCACTGGAAGAACCTTGGATAGCTGGCGGACGATAAGAACTCTCTGGCACGACGCTGAAAGGAGCACTAGAAGAATACTGGTACCTAGAATACCCGCATGAGGAACCCTGAGTAGCTCGTGAGCGGGAAGAACCCTCCGACATCGCACTGAAATAAGGTCTCGCTGGGGCACCTCGGTGAGGGGGTGGTGGTGCTGAATATGAGGGCCTGCTAGGCTAACCCCTCCCGAAGTGACCTCTACCCCTAGCTGGGGCACCTCTGAATCTTCTAAAAATCTAGCCCTCTTATCCTGCTGCATCTGCTCTCTACCCCTCATACGATAACCCTTAATCCTGCGAGAAATCTCAATCAATAGCTGATACCCTATACCCATCTCTACCTCTCGGGCCATACCAGATCGGATAGTGGGGTGTAACCTTGCAACAAACCTTCGTACCCTCTCTGCCTGTGTGGGAAGTATCATGAGTGCATAGCGAGATAACTCAGAGAACCTCGACTCATAATTGGTCATTGACATCTGACCCTGCTCTAGATGCTCAAAGTGATATCGCAGCTCTTCCCTCTCAGAGGGTGGGATGTATTGATCCAAGAATAACTGTGTGAACTGACCCCAAGTGAGTGGAGGAGAACCTGCTGTCCTGCCAAGTGTATAAGATTTCCACCATCTACGGGCCCTGCCCTCCAGCTAAAAAGGGGTGAAGTCAACTCCATGCGACTCCAATATCCTCATATTATGCTGTCTATCCCTGCACCTGTCAATGATGTCCTAGGCATCCTCATGACGCTCACCCCCGAAGACTAGAGGGTGAAGCCTAGTCCATCTGTCCAATAATTTCTGAGGATCGCCGTACACAGTTGGCCCGGGCTAGCGTGCCACTGCAGTAACTGGCTGAGCCCCATCTGCGGGTATTGCACCCGGAGTCTGATATACCGCAACTGCGTGACATGGAGCCTGAGCAGTGGGGATCTGGGCTCCCCTACCTGTGAAGTAGCTGGATCTGCTGGTAATAACCCAGCCCAAGTCATAGTGTCCATAAACCGTAGCATGTGGCCCATGACCTCCTGAAATCCCGGTGCTTTCATGAAATCTCTCGAGGTAGGCTCAGCTGCGGGCACCTCGCCCTGCTCCTTAATAATGGGATCCATCGCAGGACCTACTAGTGGTGCAACTAGAATGGCTCTGGTACGCCCTTGTCCCCTACCATGGGCTGGTGCCCTGCCCCTCAACCTCTAGCAACGAGAAGAGCAGCTCCTCCCGGGTCTGGAATGTCGGCGGTACGAGTCCTCACCATCTGTGAGAGAGTAGAAAAGGGAAATTTAGTATACTAACCACTGCACGATAGGAATGAACAAAGAGTAGTCTTTCCTAATACCATATAACCTCTCGAAGATAAGTACAGACGTCTCTGTACCGATCAACAAGACTCTATAAGGTTTGACATAACTCGTGAGACCTACGTGAACCTAGTGCTATGATACCATATTGTCATGACCCATTTCCATAATAGGCCATGAAGGCTCCCAACACTGTTGAGCCAAGTGCGGAAAATATTTTTAACTTCTTATATTAAATTTTATCAGTATTTAAGTGAGATGAATACTCCTGTTAGATTCAAACCGAAAGTGATAGGTAAAGTAAGTAACATCATAATACAACCCAAAAGTAAGTCTACTAATACGTGTGTGCTAAGACTCGGTGTCACAAGTACGGGCAGCTAGTAGAATATACACCCAAAAGAATATCATACTATCCTAATGTCTGAATTAGGATAGACAAAAAATAAAAGTACAAAGGGAAGACTTCTTCGACTGCGGGTCGGCATGGAGGAAAAAAAAGCTCACCGTAAAAGTCCCAAATCCGCTCATGGGTGTGCACCAGAATGATAACCAGATCCACATGCCTCAAATCCAGTACATTTAAGTACAGAAGTGTAGCATGAGTACACAAACAAAATGTACCCAGTAAGTACCCCGTCTAATCTCGAAAAAGTAGAGACGAGAGGTTGACTCGATACTTACTAAGGTCATGAAAAATGAGGAGAATTTATAATAAGCGGAAATAACTCAAAGCATAAGGATTAGTAAGTATAAAACAACAATTCTTCCTTTAGATTTTCATCATGAGCATCCATTTATATATTTAAGCAATTATGAAGTCTAACCCACAATAGAATGCCAAATAAGTCATGCGCAGATAATCACCGAGGAACGTATGGCCCCATCCAACATAAAAGTAAATTGTGCACTGCCGAGGGTCGAATAGATGCATCTATTACCCCGCTCGCGAATTATCCGTGGAACGCGGTCAAACAGAAATAAGCTCATTGACAAGCAACAACAACTATTAATATATATATATATATATATATATATATATATATATATATATATATATATATAT